>JAVJIF010018836.1:0-99307 GCA_038442645.1 Agave tequilana | reverse complement strand
AAATCTCATTTTCTTTTAAAACAAGGTCAAGTTGAATTTTTAATGAATCCCATTCATTTGAAACCTTAACCCTCTCTTGTAAAACCGTATTAAGTTTTGAAAACAAATATTTATTTTCTTCTTTTAATTCAAAACTCTTTTTTTTCAAAAGCTTATATATTTTTCTAACAAGTTTTCACAAAACATGTAAGCTCTTCATTTAAAGCATTAGCATCCATACTACTATCATGATCATTTGAAGAGCTAGCACAATCATCAAGATGAGTATCTGAATTTACCTCAAGAGAGTCATTCCCTTGGATTATGAAGCAAGCTTGGTCTGACTCATCTCTTCTTGGTTCTCTCTCCAAAATGTGTTGAGTTTCTTCCTGGGGGAGATCAAAGTATTTTCACACTGCAAAGCGGAATCACAATGAGAAATCAAAGAAAGATATTTTTTTCTTTGTGATTACCTACGTGCAGTTAATGCTTGTACATTAGTCTCAATATACTTATCCTTACCAATATATGATTTTTTTTGTAGTGGCAAGATAAACATCCAATCTTAAGGCTTTTTAAATATGAACTCATTTTAAAATTTCACATATCTATTTTAAATGCATCAAATATAGGTGGAGTAAGAAAATTCATAAGTGTAAACTAATATGTGTGCAAAGCAACAAATAGATTAGCAAATAAGGATCTCACTACTAGGTGGTTAAAACCGAATATCAGAAGCATAAGTTCTGATACCAATTAAAAGTACACCTAGAGGGGGTGAATAAGTGTAATGTTATTCTAAGACAAATAATGCGAAACTTAAAACTAAATTTCTAACCACAAAGTATAACCAAGAGTGACTCCGAATTTCCCATGAAGGGCTCTGGAACTTCTCCTCACATTTTTCTAAATTAAGAGTTCATGTGCTTCAATAGTTCTCTTGATTGAACACAAGTGTGGGCACACATACTGAAGTTCACCTAGAGGAGGGGTGAATAGGTGATAAGCTAATCTAATGATGAATTAATGTGGAATTAAAAACTATTATGCAAATTAAAACTATTAAGCTAAACACGCCAAGTATAACACAAGAGTGTAGCTGAATTCCTGGTGAAGGGCTCTGAACTATCTCCTCAAGATTCCTCTAGATAAGAGTTGAGGTGCCACTATGACTCTCTTGATTGAATATAAGTGTGAGCAAACAATCCCAAGCATATATCAATTTAAGCACAAGTATATCAAGCAAGTAACGAATATGAACAATAAGAACATGCAAGATATAAACACAAGTGAGAGATAGAGAGAGCAATCGCAAACACGGGAGATTTGTGTCGAGGTTCGAACACCCTTGCTCTACGTCCCCGCCTTCAACACTATGAAGGATTTCCACTAGAAACGATCCCCACCGGATCACTCGGTGCCACAACACCTACAAGGAGTTCACACTAGAACTCTTGGACTCGCTACTCCTCCCTCTCTTGTTCCCACAAGAACAACACATGCAAGCACACTAGCTTGCCGAGGCCGCACCTCTACACCGAGCTCCCACAAGAACTCGAAACAACACGAACCCGCAAGTTTACCTCCTAAAATACAAGGTAGAACACTTTGGTGATCTCAACAATTGATCACCTAAAACACTCTCACAATAACTCTCCTATAGGATTGATATAGCAATAGAAAGCTCAAGTATTGTGAGAAAACTAGGATGGATTTTGTGATGAAAAACTCAAGAAATCACTTTTGAAAACACTCTTGATAAACTCTCTTTTGATACGGAAGTTTTAGCTCTAAAACAAGTGGAGATAAACACTAAAAGATGTAGCTTGAAAACTCTCCAAAAATCTTATAGAAACAGTCCAAAGGAACCCCAATTTATAGGCTCCCAAAATATGGCCGTTGGAGGCCAAGTCAGCAGCTGACGCTGCTGTCGGTCAACCGGCCAATGTCAGATTTTCGACCGTTGTGCCACCGATCGACCCGCTCGGTCAACCGAGGCCTGGATACAGAGAGCAAAGCTCTCTGCTGGTCGACTGCCCGGTCGACCGGGCCAGATCCAGAGAGCAGAGCTCTCTGGCGGCCGATCGGGTCGGTCGACCGGCCCTCCAGCCAAACTGGCTGTGCACGTTTGTGCACATCGGTCGACCGGACCGGTCGACCAACTCTGTCTCAGACAACCGTTCGGTTGACCGGCAGAAGGCCTGGTCACATCTTTTTTAGGGATTAAAACTTGGTCTTTTATCTTAATAAAATCTCATAAATTCTCATAAATTCTACAAAAATGAGTTCATTGATATACTTTGATATACAAACATGTTTGATTAAAAATCAAATATATTACAAACATTTTGAACTATTTTTGTGATATAAAAATTTTGGCTTTAAAACAAAAATCGTATTTTTCAAAACAACTCCAAATTGAAAAACGATTTTTTTAAAACTTCTCCAAAATAAAAACAAGATATTTTAAACACTTTTGAAGCTTAGTGTGTATGGATATGATCCACTACACATATAAGATGAAATATATATGTTTTTTGACAATAAGCTCTAAAATAAGTTTTGATAAAATCCAAAACGATATTTTTTCTAAACCCAAAACTAACTTATGAATACATATAAAATTTGTGTGTGTATATGAACTTGAGCAATCCACCAACTAATCTATCCTTTACATTTTATCTAAAACAAATCTTAACACTTACAAACATAAAACAAGTCTTCTTGAAAATCTTCTCTTGAAAATCAAATTCTTCTTCTTGACTTGGTCAAAATCTTAATCCAATGAGCTAGACTCCTCTTGTGTACTTGATGCGATCTTGATGTGCAAGCTCTTGAATCAACACGTACTTGCTCCAAAACTTGATTTCGAATCCTTTGTTGAAGCTAAACACCTACTAAGATCTTGATCAAATATCTAAGACTAATTAAACACAAGATCATTAGTACTATAACTACATGAGTTAATCATCATCAAAACTAGAGTGATGAGCCTTTGGGCCAACACATACAATATCAAGCATATGAATATGAGCAAGCAAAACAATGCAAGATATAAAGAGATGAGAGTTGAGAGATAGAAGATCAAACGCAAACACGAGAATATATTTCGAGGATCGAGCCACTGTTTACGTCCCCGCCTTCACACAGAAAGATTTTCACTATGTCCGCACAAGACCTTTCATAAGAGACCTCTATTGAGAAATTATAACTCAACATCGAAAGTACACAACTCCTTCTCTCTTACACACCTCTACACAAGAGATGGCACTAAGCCAAGCACAAAGCAAAGGAAGGATTACAACTTGGTGATCATGTAGATCATAAACAATCTCTTGGTGATCACAAAGGATCACAAACAAAACACCTCTCACAAACAAGATCCTAGAGGATAGATTTTGAATTGAAAAGCTCAAGTATGTTGATCAATCCAACCTGCACAGAAAAATAAGGCTTTTAGTAACAGTGCTCGTTCTTGATGCTATCGTGCAGCCTAGGGTTAACGGATCATGATCCACAGAGAGGGACAATGATGGAAGCATTGTATAAGTTTCCTTCTTTTAATTTACTAAAACTAGTTAATACTTATTTTCTCAGTTTTTTAAAAGAAAACAAAATAGTTAAATTAAGTTAAAAAGGAGATGGTAGAAGAAGAGATGGTGGTATTATTGTTATTTTATTTTATAAAAGAAAAGGAAAGACTAAATAAAAGAAAAAGGAGAATTGTGACTTTAAAGTAATGAACTAAAAAGAGAATAAAAGAGTACTTACCTCTATTGTTGAATCGTATTGAAAAATTACCTTAAAGTAAAGCAAAGCACTAGAGAAGAATAAATAAAAGCAGGGCTTCGGCGAGATCGAGCATGTTGACACTATAAAAAAGACAAGATTTCTAACTGGCCTGAACAATATCTAACTTGTTGACATCTACAAAAAAATAAGCGGCAGACAAGCTGACGACCAGTTCTTCACCCATCTCGAAGGGGACGAATCAGCAACTTGGACTCTACTGATCCAGCAAAGCAGACATTAAAACTAAGAAAAGCTCGTGAGAAGGCCCAAGCAGGACCGGGGACACTAAGTTAGCTCAACACTTAGTCTTGCACAAGCTCACAAGATAAGTCTCGCATGAGAAGCTGAAATTGCTTAGCATCGCAGAGAGAGTTCCTTCGAACTTCGCTATGAGAGATGCTCAGTTAACTCCTCAGGTAGTTAACTTCGCCTGAAGCCCTATGTAGCTGCGCAAAAGGGTAATTGGTAGCTTCGTCACAAAAGTATTCAGCTCCGCTGAAGAGCTTTCTTTTTAACTTCGCCAGACGCTTCCCCCAGCTCCGCTACGAGCTCGACGCAGTAACTCTGCTGAACCTTTGACCAATTAAGTCTCCAGATGAGATCGAATCTATTCAAGGTCAAACTAATCGAGATCAAATCTGACATTTGTTTACCATAATCTCTTGACTCTCCTAAAACAAGTAAGAAGATCAGGGGAGATCTTTCAGTATTTGGAAAGAATCAAAGCAGATCAGGAGATCAACATTACATGCTATCCTAGCTTCGCAAAAGCTAAATCAAGCCTCGCGGTAAGGCTACTTTCTAGATTTAAACAGATTGACTCAATCTGTTTCCAGACTTTTAAGGGACAATTATACCCCTGCTTTCCCTATAAATAGCCCACCAGAGTATACGAAGACACACAGAGAGAGAGGTTGAAAGCAGAGGAAAAAAGGGGAGACGGCTAAACAGAGACCCATTCTCTTGCTTCCAAGAATTCAGAGAATTAGTTCTCTAATGAAGGTGCTAATACCCTAAGATCTTCCTCCCTCTCAAGAAATTTCCGGAACCAGGCGAGAAGGAATTCTCAAGTGGAGGCAGTTTGAGAAGTAACAAGAGGGTTTTACCGATCTTCTGTTCTCCGATTCTCTGAACCAAGCGAGAAGGGAATCCCATCAGGTAGCAGTCTGATTGTCTGATCGATCGCATCGTCAAAGGATAAAGTGATCGCGCCCTGATCAGATTCCTACCAGCACACTTCCCTAGAAATCTCAGAGGAGATCTACCTGTAATCTTTTATACTTCAAAGAATACTTGTAATTTAGCTCCTCGATCCCCTTTTTTTATAAGTTTTCCCCTTTGCAAAATTAATGGAAAACAAGATGGCGACTCCGCTGGGGACTGAATTCTCCACTGTTGAGAATAAAGTGTCGCAATGCGACGAACAGACCTTCGAGTCTACTTCTGAATCCAAGGAAGTCGGTGTGGCCAGAGCCCCTCTGGCTAAATCTTCGAAGCAAGTCTCTGTGAAGACAGATAAGGCTCCATGCGAGCCTACCACAGTCCTCTGGCACAACAAGGAAGTAGGCCCGCAATGTAAGGGTCAGAATTTTGAGCTTGTTACCTTCAAAACCTAGTCGTTCATTTCGACCAAGAAAATTCGAAGAACTCCTCTCTGGGGGTGGTCCAATGCTCCATGTACGAAAGCATAAAAAGGTCTCGATGGCCAAGGTTTCAGAGCAGAAACCGGAAGCAGAATCCTTCTAACTCCTCTCAGCCTCATGTGTGGCTAGCCAGGTTCCTTGTGAACCTAAATCTCCTTTTTCAAAACAGATGTGGAGGCCAAAGCAGAAAGCTCAGTATGAAGCTTCAGGCGTAGCTACGCCACAGGTTCGCCTATCCCGCAAAGATAAAGGCAAGATGCCTGCCTGCTTCATCGAGACTATCAGCAGCGAGGCTACAACAGCGACCATACCTTCACCTAATTATGGAGCAGTAACTTCTCACGCCAGCTTAGCTACTGATGGTGCTGCAAACACAGTGCCTCAGTGTACGCGTGAAGTTCCCGCCGCCGCCAGGCTAGACTAGAGCACCCAGCGGTGCTAACCACCTTCGTAGCAAGGTAGCAGACAAGCACCACAGTGTGCTCCCCTTCCCCACTTCCTCAAGTACTAAGCTCGCTCTTCGCAGCGAAGCTAAGGGATCGTCCCTAAGTGTTGACAGAAGTGCTTATGCAGTTTCAGCACCCAAGGGCATTTTCAAAGCTTTTAGCCGCAAAGGTAGAGCTAAAGCATAACTTAGCGCTAATCACCTCTGCAGCGATGAAAAGAACAGGACATCGTCCTATCCTCAATCCAACAGAGCCTCTGCGCTAAATCGCTTAAGCCTGACTGGGTCTGACTTGCGAGAATTCTTGACAAGCAAACGAAGGTCGGGACCTTTCTGGACTTCTCCCCCTGTTGTCAACAAGTAGGATGTCAGTTGGTGACAGTCCACTCAATCCATTACCGGCTAGGACCAATCCCCGCTACTCCTCCAATCCGACGATCAGTTTTTGATCGATTGTTTATGCAAGCTCCAGTAAAACATCGCAAAAGGAGCGTATCGTAAGATCTGCCCTCTGCATCCATTAACATGATCGGAAGGGGACGAGAGCTACGTAGGGACAGACGAGCGTCGTATGCCACTCCCTCCAGTTCTCCAGATCCGGACTATAGTCCGGGCCTTGGCGAAGTCTTGGTACACAAAGAAGGTGTCTTCCGAAATACCAGATCTAGGGTCGCAATACCCTACAGTTATGAGCAGCCGACCTTCTCAACTGCAATAGCCTCACCAGAACCAATGAAAGGGTTAGTCCAATGGTCTGATGAGGAGGACGAAGACAACGAGTATGCCTCTTAGTGATAGTCAGCTCGGTGCGAACGGATAGAGTGTCAGTGAATATGGCTGATAACGGTAATGATGACCTTCGTCGACGGTTGGAAGCTCAGGAGCAAACTTCTAAGGCCCAGCAAGAAGCCTTGGACAACATTCAACAGATGCTTGCTCAACTCCTCATTATCCGAAATAATAATGATACCGGGAGTAACCATGATGAGAAAGAACATTATAGCAATGAACAACCAAAGACTGAGAAGTCAAAAGAAAGTTTTCTATAGACGCTGAAGTCATTAAAGGCATCTAAGCTCAGATTGCATCCCTAGCTCAGAGGGATGAACTAAAGAAAGTAGGAGTAGTCCGCCCTTACCCACTGGAATGGGATTCAGTACCATACCCACCAAAGTTCAAACCACCAATGTTACATACATATGATGGTAAGAGCTCGCCAAATCAGCACATCTACTATTTTCGGTCTCAGACCGGTAATGTTATAGACAATGATGTTATCATGGCCAGGCTGTTCATTGGCACCTTAAAGGGAGTAGCATTCGACTAGTTCCGAAGCCTTCCTCCGGGCTCTGTCAATTCCTAGATCGACCTGAAAACCCGATTTCTTTCTTGTTTCTATGAGGACGATATCGAGGTAACCATGGATAAAATTCTCTCTACCGTACAGAAGAAGGGCGAATCTGTCCGTGACTATATTGAGCGGTTCAAAAATTTGTCTCCGATCTGCCCAGTAGGGATGCCATTAACCATCCTCTTATAGACGTGCGGGCATAACTTCTTAGACCAAGTGGAAATTCGCATGGGAGCTGTCGAAGCCCATAACTGGAAAGAACTGGTTGAACAAGCTGAAATAGCCGAAAAGTCGGCTAAGAAGTTCGAGCCATCCACCCTAAAGGCAAATGGGGTACGAATAAGGACGCGCGACATGACACAGTCTTCTCAAGCCAAAGGAAAGAAACTATGTCCGTCGAATTATCGGGGGATGTTCAGTCGAAGGCCAAGAAGAGCGGCTTCAATAATCAGGAGTCTAAGTTTCCTCCAAAATAGTACTCCTTCAAAGATGAATAGGTGGTCACAATATTCCATTTACTCCATAAAGGGAATAAATTGAAGCTACCGGATGCTCGGCGTCCTAATGAAGTGGGACGCACAAACGATCCCAACTATTACCTCTTCCATAGGATGGTTCATCATCCTACTGATAAGTGCTTTGTCCTCAAGGACAAAATTCAAGCATTAGTTGACGCTAGAGTTCTGACTCTGAAATCAGAACAAAAGAAAGTCACTACAAATATGGTGACTCTCGAATTCGGCAAAACCCCAAAAGTCACAGTTCCTGACGGGACCTTTCCAATCCCTGCACCGCGACTGGAAGTCAAGCATCCTTCAGGTAAAACTCAAGAGAATAAGGGTCCTGTTCCCTTGACACTGGAGACAGGGGGAAATCATATGGATACACCCAGACCTTGTCCAAGACGAACAGGGGATTCGAAGAAATCCAAGTCGAAGGACAAATCTTGCAATGTTATCTCCATCCTACTGGATGATGGCAATCTCACATCAGCTTTTCTCAACGATTCCGAAGGAAAAAAGCACGCTTGCACGATGCAGGCTGATGTACCTCACCCGACAGGTACTCGATCCAAAAAACTATGCTTAAAACAGTATGAGAAAGCTACTGACGAGACACAACAGCAGACGACGTCAGTACAAATATCTACACCGGCTTCACTCCCGACAACGAGAAAAGAGAAGCAGAAAGAAATCCGGTTCGACCATGTCCTGAAGAAGCCTTCAGGCCCAGGGTTGACATGTCATTTCGTTTTGACATATTGGCCCAGCTCGCCAATATCCCAGCTCGTATTACCATGCACGAGCTCCTTCGTCTCTCGTAGGAGAAAAGAGAAGCACTCAGAGATGCACTGGCGAATTCAGAATCATTCCTGACGTATATGCCAGAAGTCCCTAAAGATGACGCTCAGTCTTCTTGCTCCGAATGCCTCATGTGCATCAAAGGTACCTGCTATTACCTTCACAGCGGAGGATATGCTTCTAAGGATAACAAGCACGATTGACCTTTGTACTACACCGGATATATCGGTTCGACATGCATTGAAAGGGTACAGGTAGATCCGGGTCTGCACTCAGTATCATTCTCAAAAGGCTCCTTTACTTCCTCGGCATACCACTATATAGGTTATCCGCAACCACTACAACAATATACGGTTTTAATGCAGGAAGTAGTCATCCGCTGGAAAGATTCGACTCCGTTGCCGAATCGGGTGCCTGAAGTCAGAAGTGACATGCTATGTCATTGACGCTGACACGTCGTACAACTTATTACTAGGGCGACCGTGGATCCACGCCAACTGGATTGTTCCCTCTACTCTGCATCAATACTTCAAATATGTTGAAGATGATACAACAGTGCAAACTGTCTTCGCCGAGAAGCAACCATTCAAAGGGGTGGAGAATTACTTTACTGACGTTCTCCTATATCAAGAGATCGGTAAAACATCGAAAGAAATCATTGCCTGACGATGATGATAGTGGCAATGAGGCGGATTCAGAGTCTGAAGCAGATATGTCAGCCTTTTTAATCGATGAACCGATTGTAGCATGTCTTAATAATCTCCAATGTAACACTCCTTCTGAAGATGGGGGTGAATGGGTAATTAATGAAAATATTTCCTTTGATTATCCTGTGAGTGTTGGATTGTTTGAATCCGTTACGGATAGCTTTCTGCACATGCCTTTACATAAATCGAGTGCATCAAGTACACCCGTTAAATCTATAGAAGGGGCCGTTTTAGTGATCCCTCTATCCAAAGAAGGTCAGTTACTAATAGTATTTGGTAAAGCCCAATTGATAAGGTCTGTAGCCACGGATTCAAGTTCAGACTCAGACACCCCACAATTTTTTCATTATGCACGACCAGCGCAGCATATGATGAGAAAGATGGGATACAACCTTAAGCATGGGAAGGGCCTGAATTTCAGAAAAGGAAGATGTGATTTTCTGCGCAACTTCATGCCAAGAGGGAAACCTATAAACTACTATGATAACATACGCAAGGGGTTGGGATACGTTACACCTACACCACCAGCAACCTCTCAGTCCAAGGATGACGAACCGATCCCATCACACTCTTCCTCTTCTTCCGAATGGGACTCGTACATCAGTATGGGAACGGTGTTCAAAGAACTCACCGTTAATATGACTTCAAGCAGTCAATTAGAGCCAGTGGAAGCTACCGATGAGGAACCATGGGCTCAGTAATTGGATCTCCAGCGGGAAAAGCGATTCGAACAACGTGAACCACCTACTGAAGACAAGGTGATCCAAGTTAACTTGGGTAGTCGAGATCACCCCAAAACCATCTTCATAAGTGAAAGCTTATCACTTATAGAAAAAGAAGAATTGATAGTACTCGTAAAGGAGTATATAGATGTCTTTGCATGGAACTACGAAGATATGCCCAGATTTGATCCACAAGTAGCCATGCATCGTCTGAACATCAGACTTGATGCCAAGCCAGTCAAGCAGCAGCAACGCCGATTTCGTCCGAACATTATGGAGGCTATTGTAGTCGAAGTTCATAAGCTCATTGCATGCGGCTTCATTCGGGAGGAGCAGCATCCAGATTGGGTCGCCAATATCGTTCCTGTTCTCAGGAAGAATGGGAAGCTACGGATCTGCATCGACTACCGTGATCTCAATACAGCCTGTCCTAAAGATGAATTCCCACTGCCAATCACTGATGTCATGATTGACAATACCTGTGGATTCGAAGGGATGTCTTTCATGGACGGCTTTTCAGGATACAATCAAATTAAGATGTATCCAGAGGATGAAAAGCATACTTCATTCCGGACACCGCTGGGGATATACTGTATACCGTGATGCCTTTCGGGTTAAAGAACGCGGGAGCAACTTATCAGCGGGCAATGAGTATGATTTTCTGCGATCATTTTCAAAAAACGGTAGAATGTTATGTCGATGACATTGCTGTCAAAAGCCGCAATAAGAGTGACCACCTTCACGACTTGGAACGATGTTCGACATGATGCGGGCTCATCAACTGAAAATGAATCCGACAAAATCCTTCTTGGGGGTTTCGAGTGGCAAGTTCCTTGGATTTATTGTTACATCAAAAGGAATTCATCTTGACCCGGACAAAGTCAAAGCCATTCAGAACATGCATCCACCTAAGAATCTCAAAGAACTTAGAGGCCTGCAAGGTAGACTGGCTTATATCAGAAGACTCATCGCAAATCTCTCAGGCCGCTATCAACCGTTCACCCGACTCATGAAAAAGGGTGTTTCATTTGTATGGGTTCAAGCTTGTCAAGAAGCTTACGAAGATATTAAAAGATATCTTACAAAACCTCCAGTCTTAGTGGCTCCTACATCAGGGAAACAGTTCCTACTTTATGTGAAAGCTATGGATCATTTTCTTGGTGCCTGCTTGCTCAAAAAGATGACAATGGGTACGAACAAGCCATTTATTATCTGAGCAGGACTCTGATAGGGGCGAAGTCTCGCTATAATCCTATTGAAAAGGAATGCTAGCTTGTGTCTTTGCCGTTCAGAAGACACGACATTATTTGGTCGGCCAAACTATACATGTCATTTTCAGAGTGAACCCTTTGCGTCTTCTCATGACGAAATCAGGATCATTAAATTCAAGATTAGCTAAGTGGACGCTTCTTTTGTCTCAGTACGACATGTTATTTGTCCCTCAGAAGGCGGTTAAAGGCCAGGCACTTGCAGAGTTCTTGGCTGCTCATCCAGTTCTAGAAAGCTCAAAACTTCATGAAGACATTCCAGATGAAGTCTTTGAATCTAATATATCTTCAAGGATGAAGTTTGGCAGATGTTCTTCGATGGAGTATCACGAATAGGCCCTAAAGGTAAGATCATTGCCGGTGTGGGGGTTGTGTTTATCTTTCCTCAAAATCATGTGCGTCCTAAAGCATTTTCTCTGACGGAATCATGCTCCAACAATGTGGCAGAAACAATGCTCTACTTCAGCTCGCTCACGAAATGGGGGTACGCTACCTTGAAGCTTATAGCGATTCAAAACTGATTATCAATCAGGTTTGGCGAATATGAGGTCCGTCTCAAGGTTTTGATACCTTATTATCACGCAGTCATCGAAATGGCTAATCTTTTTGATGGCTTTTACATCGGGCACGTATCTCAATCTCAGAATACTAAGGCAGATGCTCTGGCTGCATTAGCAACAACACTAGCCCTGCCAGTCGACACTGAGTATCACCTGACAGTTGCGACTCGACATCTTGTCTGCCCTAAACATATGTTAAGAACTAGAGAAGTCTATAATATCTCGACGGATCTTGAGCTGAGAGATTGGCGATTTTTCCTCATTGACTATGCTATACATGGTTTGCTGCCGGACGACCCTAAAGATGCGGCATCTATCAGACGAAGGTCTCTCCATTTTTACTATGATCAAACTCTGAAGACACTTTACCGTCGTTCATACGACGGTATCCTCCTCCGTTGCCTTTCTAATTCAGAAGCACAAGAAGTGCTTAAAGAAGCGCATAACGGCATATACGGAGCTCACCAGCCAGGTCCAAAACTTAAAGACTGATTGCACAGGCTTGGGTATTATTGGCCAACCATGATAGCCGATGCCATCCAATATGCACAAAGGTGTAAAGCCTGCCAAATCTATGCAGACTTCATACATCAGCCCTAAGAGTTGCTCCATCCACTGTTGCTTCATGGCCATTTGAAGCATGGGAATCGATGTCGTAGGGCCAATCAGCCCTTCTTCGACAAAAGAACACCGGTTTATCCTAGCGATAACCGATTACTTTTCAAAGTGGGCAGAAGCTATACAACTGGTTGAAGTTAAAACTTCTAACGTGGTTAATTTCATCAAACACCATGTCATCCATCGATTTGGTGTCCCTAGGCGGATCATCTATGATAATGGTCCCCAGTTCATAAGCCAGGTATTCTATCGATTCTGCGATAAGTACCGAATTCAGAATATGGCTTCAACTGCCTATAATCCTGCCGCTAATGGCTTGGCGAAAGCATTCAACAAGAAATCATTAAGCTACTCAAAAAGTTCGTTTCCTTAAATAAGCGAGACTGGAATGAGAAGCTTAGTGAATGTCTTTGGGCCTACCGAACCACGGTTCAGACCCCCACAGGCAATACGCCTTTTTCCCTGGTATATGGGTGGGAAACAGTCATACCGTTAGAAATCCAGATGCCGTCATTGCGAGTCTCTTTAATGACTAAGATAACGATAGAGGACAATGATCGATTGTGTCTTCAAGAGCTCGAAGCCCTAGATGAGAAGCGGTTGCAAGCTCAGCAACACATTGAGTTGTACCAAGCCCGGATCTCAAGAGCCTTTAATAAGAAGGTCAAGCAAAGAGTCTTCCAGAAAGGAGATTTAGTTTTACCCGTCAGACGACTGATGATCATGACGCACAAAATCAAAGGCAAATTTTCAGCCCAAATGTGAAGGACCGTTTGTAATAGAAACAATCTATTCAAACGGGGCATATCGCCTTATGACTTCAGATGGTGATTTACTCATGATGCCAATCAACGACAAGTTCTTAAAGAAGTATTATCCTTGATAGGATCCTTCTCATGATCAAGTTAACATTACACCTCTGATCAAGACCTTCAGATCCAAGATATGCAGAAGGAGCGCTCCTCTCTTTCTATAAACGAGATCATACAACCATAAACCAGTATAGAGCTGATTGTATACTGGTTGTCTCAAAGAAGAATCAAGGTTACGAATATAGTAATTAAATAATCCAACACCTCTAACGGTTAAGGATAGAGAAAAATGTTGGCCTTTAAGCCCAACATAAGTCCTCAATAACTCATCATGCTGAGGGAATAACATGGCTAGCTCGACTCAAACGGTAGTTGATAAAGGCATATCAAACCCGTTGACAGCTGAGGATTTGCTAAAAATCCTAAGAGACCCGTTCCCATTTGATTCTCTCTCCAAAATCACTTACCAATTCCAATCCATGGAATGGTAAGACCACATATAAAAGTATTCATCTCCTTTGTAAAATAATGAGTCTAACCTATCATGTTAACACTAAACCTCTGGTAGCAAGACTATAATTTACTCCCCAATGGATAAGAGCCAATATCCCCGGTGAATAAACCCCACTTGTCATTCTCTTCAATGGAACGACAGGTCACTCAAATTACTGTTATGCTCAAGCACCTCTAATCGTAAATCAATCCTTGTCAAGTTAACGCCACACCTCAGACAAATTGCTTTACAAATCCCCACGGAGTTCTTTTTGTCACGTTAACGATCACCTCTGACATGTAATCTCTTATGGGATTCATTTCCTAACTCCCCAGCGGGTTTCTAATAATCAGTCCTCAGTAGACTTTTTCTGGTTGTCACGTTAACAATATACCTCTGACAATTTCTTTCAAATAACATCTAAAGGAGATAGCAAAATCCCCATGGAGTCTTATTCCCCCCAGTGGAATGATTTCTTTGTCATCATGTCCAGTTCGTCACCTCTGAATGACAAAATTTTGAGCGTGGTGGCTTCTCAATCGGTTACGTCATCGCGACCTCTGAACCGACAGATAGCCAAGTCTCACCCTTCCAGTCCAGTAGGGACTATTTCTTTGTCATCATGTCCAGTTCGTCACCTCTAAATGACAAAATATTGAGCTTAGTGGCTTCTCAATCGGTTACGTCATCGCGACTTCTGAACCGACAAATAGCCAAGTCTCACTTTCCAGTCCAGTAGGGACTATTTTTTTTGTCATCATGTCCAGTTCGTCACCTCTGAATGACAAAATTTTGAGCTTGGTGGCTTCTCAATCGGTTACGTCATCGCGACCTCTGAACCGACAGATAGCCAAGTCTCACCTTCCAGTCCAGTAGGGACTATTTTTTTGTCATCATATGACAAAATTTTGAGCTTGGTGGCTTCTCAATCGGTTACATCATCGCGATCTCTGAACCGACAGATAGCCAAGTCTCACCTTCCAGTCCAGTAGGGACTATTTCTTTGTCATCATATGACAAAATTTTGAGCTTGGTGGCTTCTCAATCGGTTACGTCATCGTGACCTCTGAACCGACAAATAGCCAAGTCTTACCTTCAAGTCTAGTAGGGACTATTTTTTTGTCATCATGTCTAGTTCATCACCTCTGAATGACAAATTTTGAGCTTGGAGGCTTCTCAATTGGTTAGTCATCGCGACCTCTGAACCGACAGATATCCAAGTCTCATCTTCCAGTCTAGTAGGGACTATTTCTTTGTCATCATATGATAAAATTTTGAGTTTGGTGGCTTCTCAATCGGTTACGTCATCGCGACCTCTGAACCGACAGATAGCCAAGTCTCATCCTCCAGTCCAGTCCAGTAGCGACTATTTCTTTGTCATCATGTCCAGTTCGTCACCTCTGAATGACAAATTTTGAGCTTGGTGGCTTCTCAATCGGTTACGTCCCTACGACATCTGAACTGACAGATAGCCAAGTCTCACCTTTCAGTCCAGTAGGGACTATTTCTTTGTCACTATGTCCAGTTCGTCACCTCTGAATGACAAAATTTTGAGTTTGGTGGCTTCTCAATCAGTTACGTCCCTGCGACCTCTGAACCGACAGATAACCAAGTCTCATCTTTCAGCCAGTATGGACTATTTCTTTGTCATCATGTCCAGTTCGTCACCTCTGTATGATAAATTTTGAGCTTGGTGGCTTTACAATTGGTTGCATCCCTGCGACCTCTGAACCGACAGATAGCCAAGTCTCATCTTTCAGTCCAGTATAGGACTATCTCTTTGTCATCATGTCCAGTTCGTCACCTCTGAATGATAAAATTTCAAGCTTGGTGGCTTCTCAAGCGGTTACGTCATCGTAACCTCTGAACCGATAGATAGCCAAGTCTCATCTTTCAGTCCAGTAGGGACTATTCCTTTGTCATCATGTCCAGTTTGTCACCTCTGAATGATAAAATTTTGAGCTTGGTGGCTTCTCAATCGGTTACGTCATCGCGACCTCTGAACCGACAGATAGCCAAGTTTCATCTTCCAGTCCAGTAGGGACAATTTCTTTATCATCATGTCCAGTTCGTCACCTCTGAATGACAAAATTTTGAGCTTGGTGGCTTCTCAATCAGTTACGTCATCGCGACCTCTGAACCGACAGATAGCCAAGTCTCATCTTTTAAGTCCAATAAGGACTATTTTTCTCAAATGTGTGACTAACTCTATCAGCTTATCACCACTGATTGGATTAGCTATATCATTATCCGCTTCCTTTTGAGGATTGCAATACAACTTGAAAGCAAGAATTGAAAATTCAGAAGATAAAACAAGTTGGAAATGCAACAAGGGAGTCAGATAAAATCACTTTTTATTGATTTCAAAAGCGGGATACAAGGATGCTCGGATTACAAGCTACGAGGGTGCTTCGTAAGATTTGATCCGTTCTTCAAGAATGGTCAGCCTATTCTTCCTCTCCTCAGCAGCCCTGATAAGTGCCTGCGACCTCAACTCGGCCTCATTAAAACTCACTGTCTGGGCTAGGCGAGCCTCAATTTCAACCAAAGTTGCCCTCTGTGCTAGCTCTGCCACAAGACTTCGTCATTTTGGGCCTTAAGCTGCTCTAACCGAGCAATCTCTTCAAGACGCACTAGTTCAGCCTTAGACAAAAGAAGATTAGCCTTCCTGATCATTTCCTTGGCCTTTTCAATCTTATCCTCGACGTCAAGAAAGGCGCTAGTAGAAGCATCTATGGCATCCCCGAGTTCTACTCTCCTCATCTCCAAGGATTTCAAGTCGGAGGAAATTGCCTTAGCTACTTCTTCAGCGGCGAGATGGGCTTCATGCATTTGAGCAGTAAGGTGCGCAAGCTGTTCGTTAACTGAAGACTCTAGAACTGAATGGTTAAGACGGCGCCTTTCGTCCACATCCCTCTCAAGCCTGTCCACCAGAAGCTCCAATGCGGTAGCCTGGTCTTCCCCTCCAAAGTCTCGAATACTGTTAATGCTTCGGGAGAGGACCACCTTTAAAGCAGAAAATGAGGTAGTCGAGCCCTTCAAGACCAAAGCAACGCATCGCTT
The DNA here is from genome assembly GCA_038442645.1 of Agave tequilana. Lineage (NCBI taxonomy): Eukaryota > Viridiplantae > Streptophyta > Magnoliopsida > Asparagales > Asparagaceae > Agave > Agave tequilana. Next base: position 82,553 of record JAVJIF010018836.1, on the reverse strand, counting down.
TAAGCCCTTATAGAAGCTGTTGACTAACTCAGCCACGAATTCATTCTCAGCCTCGACTACTCCCGGTGAACGAGCAGCCTCTGAAGACAAAACTTCCACCGATTTCACTGAAGTAATAGTAGAAGCACTGGCTGGAGCAATTTGAGGGATTGTCGGTGATCTTGGAGGAGTTCTCATTGAAATCAGTACACCAGCAACAACCGAAGTGGGGCTGGTGACTATTTCTGGGAGAGCTGGCTCAACCACCAGTGTTGGAGAAGTAGAACTGGTAATCACCTTCAGCTCCGCGCTTGGCAAGATAGGCAGCACTAGCGAAACCAATGGCATCTCACTTACCGATATAGTTGGAAATGAGGTTGGTTCCGTGACTACTGTTCCCTCAATCCCCTTTACTCTAGCCTATTCGGGCTGATAAGAGGGCAAGCCGTGATACAAAGCATCCAACTCAGCAGCGTCTGCCGCGGTCGAAGTACTTGCTTCACCTCAGATTCCCTCAAAAAGATTGGCTGGCTCTCTTGAAGTCAATGCACCTAGAGGCAGAACATCTATAGTAAGATTCTATTTAAGCAAGGCGTAATGAATATCACGAGAAGAATTACTCACAAAAGGTTAAAGCACTACCAAAAGATGATATCGCCTCAGTCGCTTTGGCCGCAGTTTCTCTTCGAAATTCCTCGACCGCGGCATCAGTCCCCTCAGACTCCATAGGAAAGTCTTTGGCAGAGTCAACACGGATGGATGGCCCACCTTCGCTCGCTGAACCCTCGGTGGTCCATCCTATAGAGCTGGAGGCCATGGGGCTTCCTTTTGAAGTCTCAGCACTTGAAGGACCTACATCGGCTGCATCACCTCCAGATTCTTCCAAGATGGCGAAATAGCTAGCCTCATCGCGTACTTTATAAGTGAACAGGGGATCATAATGTTCCCCCTGTTCTCCTGTAGCCTCAGTTCTCGGGTCTCTCACCACCTCGGTTCCTGAATCATGAAGTAAACAATGAGCTGTATGGAATATATAAGAGTGTATTGCAAGAATGGAGCTGGTCTTACTCGGGTCCGGAACAGCTTTACCAGCGGTCTTCCTAGGAGCCGACAACTTAATAACTAATAGAGCAGGAGGAGGAGGCACTACAGATGATTCGCCCTCTGCAATAACAGTAGGAGCATAGCCACGAGGCTTCTTCACTACCCTCTTCCTACAAGATCCACCCTCCCGCTTTCGCTTGTAGTGGACGTCAGGATCTTCTTCCTCCACTTCTTCCAGATTAACATGTTCCATGGGGGCTGTACCTACCCCACCAGAAGCAGCTACTGGAGCCTAGCACCTGTATCCGCTTCAAAGCGAGGACTTCCTGCGTCCGAAGCCTCACTATCATCAACATCAACGAATTCCCCGAGGCTTGAAACGCGAACCCTCTTACCCTCGCTCTTCTCAGTTAACTTTCGCTTCAGCCGCTGGGAGATCAACTTCACACCAAAGGAATTAATAGAATATCCAGTGGGTGTGGAGTTCGAAGTTCTGTACCACTGGCAGAACCCCAAAGTTGTTTGAAGGTTCGGAGTCCTTAGCAGCATGCACAGCCGCTTCTCAGTACAGCCAGCAATATAAAACCGCCAGGCACGAGCTCCATCGATGAGGCTCCCCATGAAGGCCAGGCTGCTGTTCAGATTGCCTACATACAGTTGGTCATACCCAAACTGACGAGCAAACCAAGTCGGAACATAGGGCTCCAGGTAACAGGTATCCCCGCTTCTATACAACAAGTGGATGGCCGGATGCTAACCAGCCATTCAAAGACTCCCCGGCTCAACGACGTCTGCCTTTCTCCTACATCCTTGAATTCTTCACCATAGCCTACATCGTGAATGTAGAAAAAGCACCGAAAAAGGCTGTAGACGTCATTACAGCACAGCAGTTTGCGGACCGCAGCCACATAAGTCCGTGACCATGACACCCCTCGAATCGACGGAGAAGCGCCATTCGAACACCTTCTGGTGGCTCCTCACCAGCTTGGATGATAGAGGGGCAGTGAAGGGCGAACTGTAACGCCCCGATCCCGGCGATACGGGGACGTCACTGCGACGTATATACGTAGGTCAGAACTACCCTCCCGTATATACGCTAAGCATCAGTACAGACAAGAATCAGAGTACGGAAGCAAATGGTGCATTATACATTCCAACACATATATATACAATCACAGAGTTATCACCAGAGGTGATGAATATTACAATAATAATACATCACAGATATGCGCAAATGCGAGAATACAAAAGATATACATATATGAACAGTATAAAAGGGTGTCCATATACATGTATACAAGGAATGTACAAATATGGATAGAAAAAGGGCACTCACGAGTTTAAAAAGGAAAACTCGAGAGACTCACAGGGGGTCTGGAAGGATGAAGCTCTGAAAGGTCGGCTGGAGGTCCACGCCACCGCTGCGCTACTCTGAGCAGCAAAGGGGGAAATCCACACGCTCCGGGCTCCAGGACCTGGACATGAGAATCCAGGGGAGTCAGTGAAACTCCCCAGGCGAGTAGGATGCAAAAGCCAGGTGGCGAGCCAAGGGTGAGTACAAGAGTCAAATACAGAAGACAGGAGGGTTAGAACACAAATGAAGTATATATAAGAACGGGTATAACGTAACAATCGTAAAACAGGAAATCCGAAGTAAAACTGATCACAAGCAAAATTGATTGTATACGCTTAGGTTACGGTCCCATGAGACTAGTACATCGAAGGAATAATCCAAACAAGGAAACCCTCATCTATATACTTTTATCTCATGCCACCGAATATCCAAGCGTACAGAATCAGAGTTGCAAATCATGTGAAAGTCAAACGGGAATACAAAACGGGAATCACGACATGCATAGCAGATGTAACAGGAATCAATAACTGGAATCTATTATTATTATTACTTGTCTGACCCATATATCTAGGTATGTGACCTGGTGTACGGCCAACCCACATACATCCATATATAAGCAAGCCAAGGGTTGTTAACGGAAGTAGATGGAGAACTGATAGAGCTTCTTATAGTGGTACATACACCTGGGACCAGTTTAATGGTCCAAAGGTTCCCATACACCTGGGACCGGTTTGGAGGCCCAAAGTCCCCCTAACAGTAAACATGTGGGCCCTTAGTCCCACTAAAACTTTCGCCGCATATATCATATTCCATCACTATAAGCAAGGTATCATTCCGGCATCCATCACTTCCTCCCATTCCCCATACAAGTTGTCCTTTTTATAGCTTATGAACATAATTATCAGATTTCGGGAATGAGCAATATCATAACAAGAATACATAACAGTGATCAGTACATAACAGTAATCAGGTACTACATTTCCTTTATCGTGATAATTATAAGAATCGGTGTATCATGCTTGGTGTCAAGAGATAGCATGATAAATGGTGATGTATATCAAGTAACATGCATAACAATGGATTGATAATAAGTCTGGGTAAGTCATGACATAACAAGATGGTCTTGCCAGATAGTGGCATGTCAGGTGGTCAGGTGATAACATACTGGAAGTTAGGTGATATACATGTGTTAAAAGGAAGCATGCAACTGACAGGTCTGAAATAATGACAAGTAGTAACATGGAAGTGACTCAAAGCCCAACGACCACGAAGGGTCGGCCACGCATGGTATATGATGAAGAAAACAAGCATATCATAAGCATGGTACAAGTACAAGATGAAGCTACCATAATATAAGCAATTGTAGTGCAATACATGAATATGGAAATAAGAAGCGAAATACTTATCGATCCGACAAAACAGGAAACTCAAATAGAGAAGAGCGAGACTACTCGCATACAAGAAAGTAGCGAGTGAGAATACTCGCCTAAACTCCAAAATACCGAAAGAGCCGTAATCCACGGAAGTTTGGGATGCGCCACAAAACCTGATATAAATATGTAGAGAGAAGAGGAGAGAGAAAAAGAGAAGGTAAGATGATGTTTGTCAAATGACAAGTCAAGTAATACCCATACATGATATAAGTCTAGAGGGTAAGGTTCATGTTCAAGAAAGGAATCAACTAAGACAGATGGGCAAAGTTAGTCGACTAGGATGGAAGAGTAGTCGACTAATAGAGGAGTTAGTCGACTAACAGTAGGATCTGGTCGACTAAAACTGTGAAACAGAGAGTTGGGTTTGGTTTCAGGGAATAGTTAGTCGACTGGAGTAAAATAGGTAGTCGACTAACAGATACTCTAAGTCGACTAATAGTATGGTCAAGTCGACTAGAACTGAGATACAGAAAGTTGGGGTTTCTGATTCAGGAAGAGTTAGTCGACTAGGGTCAAAAGTGTAGTCGACTAAGGGTCTCAAGTCGACTAGGAACTAAGGTAAGTCGACTAAAACTGTGTTTCCAGAAAAGGTTAAGTTTCAGCTAAGGGTTTCTAGTCGACTAGCTCCTAGGTCAAGTCGACTAATCGTCTGGAAACAGCAAACAGAACAGGTTTTCTAGGGTTGGGTTTGATGGCTAAATAATCATGGATTGAAGACATAATTGAACATGATGAACAAACCTAAGCATACTAAGAATAATCTAAGCCTCGGTGATGAAAATTACTCACCAAAAAGAGTGGTAGTGATGGAAGTTGTTGATGAAGAAGAAGATGGGGCTTTGGAGTTGTTGATGACCTTGTGGTGGTGGTTCCTATGGTGATGAAGGAGGAGGAAGATGACCTTGGTGATCTCTTGGGAGTTGGTGGTTGTTGTTGTGGTGATGGAGATGAAGAGGAGTTGAAGGAGGTTAGGGTTTGGTGGAGAAGAGATGGTGGAGAGAAGAAAGGAAAAATGAAATAGAAATGTAAAGGAAAAGCATTTATATGTTTGGATTTTATGAAGGAGATGCAAATCAAATGGAAGTGAGGGGGTTTTGTGTAAAAAGAAGGGGAGGTGAGGTGTCTCTCAAGTGGACACTTGGCCGGCCATGAGAGAGGGTGAGGTGGAGTGATAATAATGAGGAAGTGGTGGGAGTTGGTGGAGTTTATGGAATTTTGGAAAATTGGGGAAATTGGAAAAGCTTTAGCTTGTGGAGGAAGGAAGAGAATTAAAGGAAAAGGAAAAAGGAAAATAAATTATAATGAGAAGATATTTCTTGGGAAAGAAGATGAAAATAATGGAAGTGGCGGATTCCCGGGATTCAGTTGCGGATGCGGAAATCTTTCGGGAAAACACCGGAATCGTCCGAAATTCAAGTATCTCGGAACGACCCGAAATAATTACCAAAAATCAAGAATATAATACTAAGTATCATAGTGAAATCCATTTTAAGAAATACTTTATAGTTTTAAAACTAAAAATCCTGGAATCAGTTACCTACCGACTCCGGAGGAATTTTCATAAATTCATAAAATCCTCAGAAAAAGTATTTAGGTAGAAAATATGATTTTAAGAAATAATGTATAAAGAAACTTTTAGAAATTCCAAACCATTTGTGAATTAAAAATCCAGGAATCGGTCAGCGGCACTGGCCGACACCGGTTTTGAAGAAATTTCTTTTAATCCAGGAAAATTCCAGAAAATCACATAAAATCTAGAAAAAATGGAAAATAATATTTGAAACTGAAATCGGTCAAATCTAATGACTGGAAAGACCAAATCAAGCAATTTACTGGAATCGAGTCCCCGGTTCAGACTAGGGCTGACTCCGAGTCCACGAATCCAAATCCAAGATAAAACAGTCATATAAGGAATTCATAATACAGAATAAATATAGGAAACAAATCGAAAAAATACGACCGAAAATCTGAATACGTAACTAAATACGTATCCCGGGAACGGGGTATTACACGAACCATGCCATCAAATAAGTATATGAAAAACTAATTCTGGGGTTTAGTCCGTCGTAAGGCAAGATAGTCCCCTTTCCCCGCTTCATCGTTGGTGGCCTACAGAAAGCCTCTGTCAATGCATGAAGACCTCTTTGAATACAGCACACCATGGCTGAAAGAAGTCCAAGAGAACGACCATGAACTAGACGAATAGTCGGTAATAACACAGTTGGATGAATGACATCACCAGACAGAGATGGCACCACGCATCTCTTCAGCCAAACCGTTAAAAAGCCAGCTAGAAGTGCCTTCCGGGACGTCGGTCGACGAGCCTAGTGGTGGAAACTCCAAAGAATATCACCTTTCTCATAGGGTCCGTCATCTTCTTCCAAAATCAAATCCCCTTGAGAGTATCCTGCGAAAGATGTCTTCATCTGTAACTCCACAGTGAGCCGCTTCAGGAGTACCTTCTAGGTCAGGGAACAAATAATTTTCCCAGCTCTTCAAACTGCATGAAGCTCCCTTATGGCTCCCATGCATGCTTGAGCAAATGTAAAGGTGGCACATCAACTCCCGGTAAGTCTCAAACAAGGCAGGCTCCTACTTCTCCAGAAGTGCCAGTTCCGCGTCGCACGAAAAATATTCTTCATATGGGAAAGACCCCAAAGGCAGAGCAAAAACTTCTCACATCCATGCAAAGCCATGACCAATTCGCCAACAGGGGTGAAGAAGGTCTCTGTAGCCGGGCATTACAACTTAAAGATGGTATAGAAGTTCGCTACACTCATCTGAATGCCGTAACAGGTCGCCCTGACGGCCTCGTAAAGTCCCAGCCTCTCCAGATCTTCTTCAAAATGGGCAAGGACATATAAAGTCAAGTCTCTCCACCATGCCTTGGGAGGATGAATCCACCCAGGGGTCCTGAAATCAGTGGTCGGATAATTACCATGAGCCTTAAAGAACTGATTTTCAAAAGTCTGAGCCACCGCGGGATTTTCTCCCACTAGGATGTCTGAAAGTACGTGCCCAGGGTGGAGACTCAATATGCAGCGGGAGGACCCGCCCTTGTATAATCATGAGACAGAGCTATCAACTTCCCTACGTGAATGGAATCGGTAGTCCGCGTCACTTACCACTGCATCTTTCGAGCCCTCGTCACACATTAAAAGAAGGACAAAGACGGAGCTATCAACTTCCCCACGTAAACGGAATCGGTAGTCCGCGTCACTTGCCACTGCATCTTTCGAGCCCTCATCACACATTAAAAGAAGGACCAAGGAAAATGGCGCTTGCTAGATGGGAGATAATACTTCTCGCCATCTAGTTTGAAAGTCCACTACCCCTCTCCAGCTAACAGCTGGTGATCATTGTCTGGCGCTGCATCTCCAAACATAAAGCCGGGCTTTCGATAGATTCTTCGGTCGGAATCTTCAAGAGGAGCAGTAGTAAAGATACTCCTCATGGTGCGCTGATCCCCAGCATGAATAAGTGCATCCCGATGAGGGGCGCTCCGCTCGCTGAATAATGAAGCCTGACCTTTAAACTTCAAGCTAACATTGCCATCCAGCCCCCTGGCTGTTCCAAAGAGACTGTTCAGAGGACCAGGAGTATAATGCACTGCAAAAATAATGAGAAACTATGATTAGTTCGTCGGCTGAAGGAAAGTTAAAACAAGAATATAATTTTTGTTAAGGCATAGCTTCGCTCTCCGAGTAAAGTTGGCCTAACAATAGCTTCGCCCTGAAGCTCAGCTTCGCAGCAGCAGCTTAACTCCGCACTCCACATGAAGGCAGAATGTAGAAAAATATCCAAGTATTAGATTCGCTCTGAAAGCTTGACCTCAGATAACAGAATGCGAAGAAGCCCTCAAGGGCTAACTTTGTCAGAAGGGTACTGTTGCCTAAAATTATTATTTTAAGGGTATTACGGTCCTTTTCAGTTGCGCTCCAAAGGTTGCTTCGCATCGTACTATTTGGCAGGATGTGAACCGCCTAAGGATTAGCTTTGCATAGAAGCTGGAGAAGAAAACCCTTCGGGTCTTAGATTCCCAATCAAGAAATCAAGGGAAATTAAGGGACTTGAACTCCCTTAGATCACTGGATCACAATGAATCGTTCTAAATTCATTATGAAATAGCCAGGAATTGGCTTCAAAAAGAGATGAAAATCTCTGAGTAGAAGGGAAAGATCCCTACCCGCGATAGGTCGTTCGATGACCGGAGGAGGAGAAGGACCCTCCGTCATAGAGGTTGCTACCTCTTTTCTGCTCGTCTTTTGGGAGCCATTAGAGAACTGAAGAAGTGCTCGAATTTCCAAACGAAGAAGAAAGAAGGAGAAGAGATTTGAAGTTCTCTAAAAATTCAAAGAGAAGTTGTGCCTTCTCTTTTCAGCCTAATCGGGTTTATATAGGCGGATGATTGCCTAAATGTCGCCTCCTCGAAAGGAGCGCAGGCAGTCGTTTCAAATTAATTTGAAATGGCGCCTAAGCATCTTCTCGAGAAGCGTTGTTTCAGCCCCGCTAAGGGCTAAATCCGCCATAAGTTCAGCATCGACCTTATGCGACGTTTGAATAGCTTCGCTGAAAGATGAACTTTAGCCCCGCTGAAAGCTCCGCTCTAACTTTGCAGAAAATTCATGCTAGCTTCACTGGAAGCACGTTCCTGATTTAGCTGGGATTCTGTCTTTAACTTCACAGGAAGTTTAGCTCCACCGGTCCATTCCAATTGCCTTCAAAATTCAAAAGGAAGAGGAAGGAAACAGAGCAGATAAGCGGAGAATAAACATTTTCATTGATTCAAAAGGGAAGATACATTGACACTACATCAAGGTGGTCTTTCGTACAACCGAATCATTGCTCCAAAGGCATACAAGTTGTCCTATCTACTTCTAAGGTAAACCAACTGGACACGAAAGGTCTTCCTCCTGCACAAGGCCATAATCCTTCACATAATGGCAGATTTTGCCATCAAGAAGCTGGATCTTCTTTGATGAAAATTGGCAAAGGACCGGTTGCCACAAGAAAGCTGGATCTTCTTTAATTAAAATTGACAAAGGAAGGATCCAAGACCTTACAGGTGACGTCCGCCTTCCCGAAGTGGATTATCTCAGATAAGCGACTACCAGCCCCTTCCCAAAGTGGAACACTTGGATAAGCAACTGCCAATCTCTTCTTGGAACACGCATCAGCTGCTCCAGTATGTTCCTCCTGCTTAGGATTAAAGTTTCAACTGGAAGATCAAGAGGCAAGTTTCTGGTTTCTTTCATCAAGACAAAAGACTTGCAAGCACAGTTCACTGCAATGCAAACTGGAAACAGGTTAGGAGTAAATCAAAGAAAAAGTTGCAAAAGTGAAGTGCTAAGGTAAATTCTTTGGGGTGAAGAAATTCATATCCGATCCAGTGGTGCTTCAATTAAGCAGAGGATAGCCTCGCTTGCACAGTGATGATGGGCTAGCTCAGCATAAGTTAAGTCTTAGCTCCACTTAAGGCTGTTAGACTGAAGGAGCATCAAAAAGGGCTAAGCCTAGCCTCGCCTATATGGCTAAGCTAGACTGGCCTAGAGGGACACAGTCTTAGCCCAACCTATATGGCAAGACTGGCTCGACCTTGAAGAAACTAAGTCCCAATTCTTGCCTACGTGGCGGATTTAACGGGTAAATTCAACACATCATGACAGGAACCCTGCATGAAAGAGTCTATTTCTAATCAAGCGAGAATGATAGTTTCGCCGAGAAGCTGGAAAATAGGGCCGAAGCCTTTCTCCACAAAATCAGTTAGATATGAAATGAAGAACAAGGGAAATCAATCCCTAAGATAGCTAGTAAAGCTAAGGGAGATGAACCCTCTGAAAGTCATCGGATGACCGAGACTTACAACTCTTGGCCGGTTAGTGACCAGAGTGGGCGCCCCCACTATTTCAGAAATCTGAGTATCTTTCTCTGGACCACCAGGAGGTGTCATGAAAAGTATATTTCTCTGAAGAGGACTTCAGGTGTCCTATTTATAGGCCTCATGGCCTGACTATGCCGCTACTTCAAGCTTGAAAGCGCGAGCAAATTTAAGGCATTCAAGTACTGAGCCTTGAGAAAGGGAATAGTCTCCCTCGGAAATGCGCGCAGAAGTAATGATCTCCCTCGTTAATGCAAGAGAGGTTATTTCAGCCTCAGAAAAGGGAGCAATCCCTCTCGTAACTAGCCGAAAAGCAATTAGCCTCGAGAAAGGAACGTCATTCCAAAACCAATTTGAAGCGAAGCTACTCCGGGAGGCTCAGACGCAAAGCTATCCAGACGCGAAGCTATTCAGAATCGCGAATCTACATGATTTCTCGGCGAACTTATCCTAATCCGGAAGCAGGATTGAAAGCAGAGTTGAGCTCAACCATTATGGCGACGTTCGTTTATCATCAATCAAAGCAGTTCAAAGTATTTCGGAATTTGAACCATTCCATTGCAGACTCACGAAAACTTTGAAGGGGGTCTTGTTGACACTCTAAAAAAGACAAGATTCCTAACTGGCCTGAATAATATCTAACTTGTTGACATCTATAAAAGACAAGCGGCAGACAAGCTGACGACTAGTTCTTCACCTATCTCGAAGGGGACGAATCAGCAACTTGGACTCTACTGATCCAGCAAAGCAGACAGCAAAAACCAAGAAAAGCTCGTGAGAAGGTCCAAGCAGGTCCGGGGACACTAAGTTAGCTCAACACTTAGTCTTGCACGAGCTCACAAGATAAGTCTCGCATGAGAAGCTGAAATTTCTTAGCATCGCAGATAGAGTTCCTTCGAACTTCGCTACGAGAGATGCTCAGTTAACTCCGCAGGCAGTTAAATTCGCCCGAAGCCCTATGTAGCTGCGTAAAAGGGTAATTGGTAGCTTCGTCACAAAAGTATCCAGCTCCGCTGAAGAGCTTTCTTTTTAACTTTGCCAGACGCTTCCCCCAGCTCCGCTACGAGCTCGATGCAGTAGCTCCGCTGCGGGTCTTTTATGGTCACCTTTGACCAATTAAGTCTCCAGATGAGATCGAATCTATTCAAGGTCAAATCTAATCGAGATCAAATCTGAGATCAAATTTGGCACTTGTTTACCATAATCTCTTGACTCTCCTAAAACAAGTAAGAAGATAAGGGGAGATCTTTCAGTTATTTGGAAAGAATCAAAGCGGATTAGGAGATCAACATTACATGCTATTCCTACCTTCGCAAAAGCTGAATCTAGCCTCGCGGCAAGGCTACTTTCCAGATTTAAACAGATTGACTCAATCTGTTTCCAGACTTTTAAGGGACAATTATACCCCTGCTCTCCTTATAAATAGCCCACCAGAGTATACGAAACACACACAGAGAGAGGCTAAAAAGCAGAGGAAAAAGAGGAGAGACGGCTAAACAGAGACCCATTCTCTTGCTTTCAAGAATTCAGAGAATTATTTCTCTAATCAGGGTGCTAATATCCTAAGATCTTCCTCCTCTCAAGGAATTTTCGGAACAAGGCGAGAAGGAATTCTCAAGTGGAGGCAGTTTGAGAAGTAACAAGAGGGTTTTACCGACCTTCTGTTCTCCGATTCTCCGAACCAGGCGAGAAGGGAATCCCATCAGGCAGCAGTCCGATTGTCTGTTCGATCGCATCGTCAAAGGGATAAAGTGATCGTGCACTGATCAGATTACTACCGGCACACTTTCCCAGAAATCTCAGAGGAGATCTACTTGTAATCTTTTTTACTTCAAAGAATACTTGTAATTTACTTGATCCCTTTTTTTCTAAGTTTTCTCCTTTGCAAAATCAATGGAAAATAGAGCAAAATGAAGAAAAGTGAGAAACTTCCATTGATTTTCACCTTAAATATAAGTTTCTTGAGAAAGGATTACAATAGTGCCACTTTACAATAACTCTTTCTCTATTTTAATCATGTAACTCTCTAACCTAAGATATAAAGAAAAATAAAAATTACATTAAAGAAGAAAAGAAAAACCTAAACTAAAGCTCTCTCTGAGATGGTGCCCCTCTACCTTCGACATTACAGATATTTATAGAAGAAAAACAGAAAGATAGAAAGTGTACGAAGATAGGAAGATCTGGCTATTTCTGAATTTGAATTCTCCCCTTATCTCTAAACTTGATTTGATTTATCCAGAATTCAATTCTAATCTGCAGTTTATTAGCGTATTAATTGCTGAATATGACTGAAAAATGATAAAATTGGAGATAGTGGCCAACATAAAAATTTTAGCCCTTTAACTTTTTTTTTGAATCATCTTGAATCATCAAATTTGAGATTTTATAGCGAAAGTTATGCTCAAAATTCTAAAAAGTATCTAGTCTGAATCCGAATCTAAATTGATTTAAAACTCCGAATTTACTTGAATTTTTCTTTTTATTTTCAAATATGATTGCTTCATCTCATCCATTGATCTTTTCTCTATCAATTTAATTTTTTTGGATTTCAATTTGTCTTATAAATTGATGAGATATCCATCTTCATCGAAACCGATAGGGTCTTCAAAAATTCATTTTTTCTTTGAATTTAGATTGGTATTATCTCATCTGATATATCTGGTTTTCAAATAAGATGGCTTATAGAACCTCTGGATTTGAATAGATCCTCTTGATTAGCTTGATCTTTTGAATTGTTTTGATTTAATTGGATAAATCTGTCAATCTCTCTCTTTTCTTTGTTAATTACACTGCAAACTACTAAACATGAAAATACATTAAAAAGCAGAGTTTTATTAAAAAAATAAATGAATAAATGTGACACATGTGATATTAAATATGCAATGTACGTGTATAATCACACCCCCATACTTATCAAACTTAACTCACTTTCGTATGAATCATGGTTGCACTTAGTACGTGTAATAAGCTGTTAGACCTCTAGGTTATCCCTGAGGACGAGTTTTCTCTCGTGAGGGTTTTTAGTGGATTACACTCACAAATTCATAAAGAAAAAAATATTAGTATTTTCGAAAACGCATTTTGAAGGGAAAAATATTTGAAGTATTAATGTAAAAATTCAAATAATCTATAAGTCATAGGATTATCAAAACTTATCCTTCCTAAACTTAGTCTCTATTCAAAAATTTGTTATCAATTAAGTCAAAATATATTTCCATCTAGTCTATTATTTTACCCTAAGTCATATGTATCTTTGTGATGTGAATATTTTGACTAAGGGATTTTCAACTCTAACACTTATGCCTTATATTATTATTAATTTTTTCATTTATGGTGATAATATCTCTTACCACTATTAGGCTTTCTAATTCTCCCATTTAACGAGCCTTAGTCTGTGACTCTCAAACCAGACGGTTTTAGGGCATCGGGTGAGAAAACACCCCAAGGATTTAGGACTCGAGCAAATAAAGTCACAAAACTAAGAAGTTTTAATTATATGAATCACTTTTAGGCATGAATACTTATGCTTTATGAGGCATAAATATCCAGCTTAATCAGAAGATTTGTTTAATATATATTTTTTTTTCTTTTTTTATAAGGCATAAAAATCTTTGTTTTTGAACCCTAAGTGTGTAAGTGTATAAAGTATGCATATTTTATCAAGATAAAAATCAAGACTAAATTACTTTTTTAATTTTTTTCCTAACTCTAGAAATCAAACAAGTATTTTCATTTTGACAAAATATAAGAAATCCTAATTATGATCCTCTTATTCCTTAAAATTAACTTAATTTCTTGCAAAAATAAGTCAATGTATTATTTTCCTTTTTAAGAAGTTTTTAAAGAAAGTTTTTTAATTAGTAAAGTTAGTATGTTAGTAAACCTCCCCCATACCTAACTCATACATTGTCCTCGATGTATGAATGAAATGTAATAATACATGAGAAAGGAGAAAGGGAAGGAAAAATATTACCTCAAGGTGGTGGTTCCGGTGGTGGTCTCATTAGGCCAAGCATTTCTACCCAATCTAGATATTGTGAATTTTCATGGAACCCACCTTTTATGATCTCTTTCTTATTAACATTTTTATATTCCCCAATATGAATAGGATATTCCCCAATATGAATAGGATCATGCATGATCCTAGCATAAAATTTTTTTCGATTATATGACCAATCTTTGGATATCATCACAGAGTCATTTTGATCTAAACAATGGTCCAACAATTGAATGTGGTTTTATGGAATTGATGATTTGGGCTTAACAATGAAAGAAATAGGAACCGATATTGATTCGAGAATAAAACTCAAATCAAGTTTAGGTTTGAAAATCAGAGTTGGTTCAAGAGTTTGGTCCAAATCAAAGAATTAAATTTCACATTCATTTTCCAACAATAAAATGTGGCTATCCAAAATAGATGGTTCATGTTCAAACTCTATAGGGATAGGAATCAGTTTTGGCTTCGGAATTGGGTCCAAATCGAGTAAGGATACCGGAGTCAGTATAGATTCAAAAAGTGAAACTGAATCACAACATTGGGAATCGGGGTCACATTCGTCTTTAAGTTCAATCTCATTAAAATGAAAACTTGCAAATTTGTTAATGGGTTGATATTGGTCAAGTTTGGCGTTTTGTGGTGAAATTGAATCTTGGTTAAAATCTCTAAGATATCATGATTCTTCGTCAATATGGTTAGGAGAATCAGAAATGGTTGAAAATGTGTTAGGTAGAGTTTCCTCATTCTATCATTAATTGTGTTGATAAAATGACTCACTTTTCCTTCTAGACTATTGAAAGATTGTGCAAAATTATTCTGAACTGAATCAGGTCTTTCATACTCTTTTCTAAGTCAATAGGGTCTTCTCGCTGTGGTTAGACTTGGCAATTAGAGTAAGGATCTTGGATTAAGGAATTGTTTGGGAGCATTGAGATCAATTAAATTTGCACTTGTCGTGTAGACTCAAGGAAGGCTTTAAAATTATTTTAAAGAAGATTTTTCTTCTATAGGTTGGTCTTGATATGGAGTATATGAAGCTGTTTGTTGGTAAAGTTGTTGATAATAAGACTCAGGGGAGTTGTACACTGACTCAGTGAAGAGTGGTGATGATTGTCCCATTCTTGTTCATAATACTGAAAATGGGGCATATAATGATTCGGATAAGACCAATCTGACACACTTGGTTGGTTAAAGTTATGTAATGCCAGGTTGGTAATATCCGAATTGAAAGAGGTTGGCTGAAGTATGGATCACTTTATGCATTGAAAAAATTATAATTAAAATCCATATCACAAAGATATCAAAAACAAAAACAAACAAACAACAAAAAAAACTAGTCTAAGTTAGGGTAGACCTTTAGACCTAGACGATTCCTAACTGTTGATTATCCACAGGAGGTATATTGTAGAACCTGACCGTAAGTTAATCAGCTAGGTAGGGACAAGACCAGTGGGAGATATCTATGCTTAAGCAAAGGGCCTAATTATGCCAAACCACCAGTTTTCGGGGTTTCGCCCCTCAATTCCCAACCTTCGACAGCGATTTGGTAAGAGTCAACTTCTAACAATTTCCTACTTAGCATAATTCTTATTTGAGTCTGAGATGTCTCTAGGACTAACGTCTACTCAATTTTAAGTTAGGCTTGGTTAGTGAGTGAGGAGATGGTTTGTGGGCTAATGGAGGGTAGTGACTTCCCCACCTTATCTTGTTTAAGGATATGTCCTTAATCTTGTTAGCATAGTGTATAAGGATAAAGCAAAAGGTAACACTCGAGCAATATAAATCACTCAAAATATGTTTCCTAAACTATATGCAATGCACACATGCTTTTGCTCCAATGCTCTAATGTAAAAAGTAAACGAATTAGACATATGCCCTAAGATGCAAGAGTTTAAATATTTTTGAGTATTTACAAAGTAACCACATTTCTGTTGAGGTTAGAAACATGTACAAAGTGAGCTAAATAGATAAACTAGTTAACTACAGAGAGCTAATCTCTGAAATTCAAGCAATCTGAAAGAAACTACAGTTAGTAGTTCATCACAGTTGTGGGCTCTGGTGCTCTGCCTTCTTGGACAGAAGCACAGAGTAGCAATAGGTCCACTGCAGCTCCTGATTTTCTGAAATTAGCCCTTGTACACCAAAACAGAGAAGAAAAGAGATTAATTCGTTAAAGTAAACCAAAAGAAAGAATACTTATCATCCCTCCCTGGTAACGACGCTAAAATTTATTGATCGATCCAAACTCGCACAGAAAAATATAGACTTTTAGGAACAGTGCTAGGTCATCGATGCTACCGTGTAGACTGGAGCCAACGGGTCGTGATCCACAGGGAGGGACAGCGATGAAAGCATTGTGTAAATTTCTTTCTTGTATTTTACCAAAACTAGTTAATACTTATTTTCTCAGTTTTATAAAAAAGAAAACAAAAATAGTTAAGTTATATTAAGAAGGAGATGGTAGAAGAAGAGATTGTGGTATTGTTGTTGTGTTATTTATAAAAGAAAAGGAAAGACTAAATAAAAGGAAAAAAAAGAGAATTGTGACTCTAAACTAATGAACTGAAAAAGAGAGTAAAAAGAGTACTTACCTCTGTTGTTGAATCATATTGAAAAATTACCTTGAAGTAAAGTAAAACAATAGAGTAGAACAAATAAAAGCAGGGCTTTGGCGAGATCGCGCACAATGAAGAAAAGTGAAAAACTTCCATTGATTGTCATCTTCAATATAAGTTTCTTGAGAAAGGATTACAATAGTGTCACTCTACAATAACTCTTTTTCTCTTTTAATCATGTAACTCTCTCTAACCTAAGCTATAAAAAAAATAAAATTACATTAAAGAAGAAAAGAAAAATTTAAACTAAAGCTCTCTTTCTGAGATGGTACCCTTCTGCCTTCGAGGTTACAAGTAGCGTATGAAGATAGGAAGAGCTGACAATTTCTGAATTTGAATCCTTCCCTTATTTCCAAACTTGATTTGATTTATCCAGAATTTAATTTTAATCTGCAACTTGTTGTCATATTGATTACTGAATATGACAACCAAATGATAGAATTAGAAAAAGTAATCAACATACGAATTGTAACTCTTTTGGTTTTCTTTCTGAATCATCTTGAATAATCAGATTTGAGATTTTGTAGCGAAAGTTATGCTCAAAATGCTAAAAGGTATTTAGTTTTAATTTGAGTCTAAATTGATTTAGATTTACTTAGATTTTCTTTCTTATCTCCAAATATGATTACTTTATCTCATCCATTGATCTTCTCTCTATCCATTATCCTCTTAGATTTTCAATTTGTCTTCTAAAATTGATGAGATATCCATTTATCTTCAATGAAACCAATCGGGTCTTCAACAATTCATTTTTTTCTTTAAATTTAGATTAGTATTGTCTCATCTGATATATTCAGTCTTCAAATAAGATAGCTTCTAAAAGCTCTAAATTTGAATAGATCCTTTTGATTTGCTTGATCTTTTGAATTATTTGAATTTAATTGGATAAATCTGTCAATCTCTCTTTTCTTTGTTAATTACACTACGTACCACTAAACATGAAAATATATTAAAAAGCAGAGTTTTATTAAAAATTAAATGAAGAAATGTGACACATGTGATATTAAATATGTAATGTGCATGTATAATCATATGTGAGTAAACAAAATGTTTGGAAAAGAAAATATAAAGAAAACACTTGGGAAAAATTTCTTGATAGATATGAAAAATGAAGAACAAAGTAGAATTCCCAAAGATTTGTTTTCCTTTTGATTTTCCAAAAAATTTGAAACAATAAAAGATAAGAGTTTTTCCACTAAAACTTCTTTTGAAAATTTGTTAAAAATACTAGAGAAGATGAGAGTTTTTGCTCTTGAAAATCTTGTAGAAAACTGGCCTCAAAACCCATATTTATAGGGGTTTGAAAAATATAGCCGTTGGGATCAAAACATGTCCAGACAGGCTGGTCGGTCAACCGATCAACGGTCGATTTTTGACCATTTGAGGGCATCGGTTGATCGCCCCCAAAGGCAAATAACCTGTCGGTCGACTGCTCGGTCGATCGACCAAACCCGAGAGTGGGTTTGATCCAGTCCGTCGACCGCACGGTCGATCGACTCATAGGTTACGGCCTTATGCACGTCCTTGTGCACATTCAGTTGACCGATCGGTCGACCGAGCCCTGGTTCGTTCGACCGGTCGATCGACCGCCAGCAGCCCAAATCTAGGATTTATAGGTTAGGGAAATTTTACTTTTAAATACCCATAAAATCCAATAAAATCCCATAAATTTCACAAAAATAGGTTCATGCAAATACTTTGATGTACAAATATGTATGATCAAAAATTAACACATATTACAAATAATTTTAACTATTTTTGAGGCATAGAAATTTAGGCTTAAACTAAAAACTGTATTTTTCAAAAACTTAGATTTTGAAATGGTAATTCGTTTTCTCCAAAACTTGTATAAGTACAAAAACAAAATATTTAAACACTTTTTATGCATAGTATGTATGGATAGAATTCAATACATAAATAAATGATATATCTTTGTTTTTGACAATAAATCCCAAACTAAGTTTTGATAAAAACAAAACTTAAACACATGAATTAGATACATCAAAATAAGTTTTTCTAAACATATGAAGTATAGATGCATATGGATGAAATTAAAGATACATGTAAACCATGTACTTTTGATTGTAATCTATTTATGAAATGATATATGTATTCTTGAAAATTTGAAATACTTAAAATGAAACGGTTAAACCAAAACGAATAAACTTTTGAACTTGTGCGTGTGAGTATATATTTGAGCATATCAAAACTAAACTATCCTTATACAAGATCTAAACTCTAAACTAAACAAACTTAGATACAAGTCTTTTGTAGATTTTCTTCTCCAGGATGATTCGATTCAAACACGATCCATGAGCTTGACTCCATCTCGAGTACTAGATGCGATCTTGAAGCGTGAGCTATTGAATCAACATGTGATAGCTTCAAAACTTAACTTGGAATCCTTTCTTGTAGCTAAACACCGACTAAGATCTTGATAACTATCTGAAACTTAATAAACACAAGATCAATAGTAACATAACTTCATAAGTTATTCATCATCAAAACTAAGTTGAAGGGCATTTGGGCTAACATTATGGGCACAGGCGTTCCACATTTTCAGTGATGCTCAGAATAAATTGGCTCATCTCTTACAACCTCCATCTGCTGATACGGATATTACGTATGTGACTTGGCTTACTAGAGATTATTCTGTGATGGCTTGGCTTCTCAACAGTCTGGAGGAGAAGATTAGTGACAGTGTCATATTCCTACCTACTGCTAAGGACATGTGGGATAAAGGTGACGCATGGCAATAAGAAGAATCCTTCGAAGGTATTTGAGATCTATGAGCGCCTGTTTGAGTTTAGACAGGAAGACATATGTGTGCCTGAGTTCTATGGAGAACTCAAAGGTCTATTTGATGAGTTAGAGATGCATCAGCCATCTGTTACTAATGCGGCGATACTGAGGGGGTATCGTAAGGATCTCGCAGTGTCAAAGTTTCTATCTGGCTTGATGCCTACACTACGATCTCAGGTACGGGGTCAGATTCTGGGAGAAGATAATATTCCCATGTTGACTGCCACCTTCTCAAGAGTTATGCGAGTATCTACTGGAGCTGATATTTTCTATGCATCTTCCATTGAGCAGTCTGTCATGATTTCTAGATGTGACCGTGGTCGTGATCGTGGCCGTGAGTTTGGAGGACGAGGATGTGGATTTGTTGGAGGTGTACGTGGCTCGTATGGAGGCAGATAGAGTGCCTCTAAGAAAGGACCTCGTTAATGCAGGCACTGTAGATGCAGTAATCACATCTCTGAGAAGTGTTGGGAGAAATTTGGTCGATTTGAGTGGGCACAATTTTTTGAATCTGACTCCTTTGCTCCACGAAGCACTTCTCAGGACCAATTCCTCCACTTCCTCCACTCTTCCTGTATCTTCCACGGTTGCACTGACATAAAAAGAGTATGATCAACTTCGACAGCTAGTTCTCTCAGAACTATCTTTCAGCAACTCATGCATCTCTTTCTGGTATGCACACTTATACTGCCTCTCCTCAAAAGCCCTAGATATTGGATCCTGGAACCTTATCCCACATGACAAGTATTAAAGAAAAGTTTGTTTTCTAAAATATGTCTACTGCCTACCCCTTTGCTAAAATTGCTGATGGTACCCATTCACCTATTTTAGACAATGGGATAGCTTAGGCTAATCCATCTTTGACCCTTACTGATGTCCTTTATGTTCTATGATTTCCTATTAGTCTCTTATCTATCAGTCAATTTACTAAATAAAAAACTGCAGCATAACATTTTTTTTCTTCTCATTGTATGTTTCAGGACCTGTCGACTGGAAAGAGAATTGGTTCGGGGCATGAGCAAGGAGGTATATACTATTTGGACGACCGAGTGGCTGCTACGGGCTTCGTTGCATGTCAGCTTGATCCAGTTTACTGTGGCACTAGCGCTTGAGTCATCGTTCGTCACAAAAGATTCGGTCTATTATTCCTATTGAGTCCTCTATCTCTTCTTTAGGTTGTGAGTCTTGTGAGTTAGGTAACCATCATTGTACTACCTTTCATAATCGAGTCAATAGTCATAGTAATTCTGCGTTTGAGTTAGTTCATTCTGATGTTTAGGGTTCTAGTCGGATACCCTCTATTAAGGTTTTAGATATTTTCTACTCTTTTTGATGACTTCTTTCGCATGACTTGGTTGTATCTCCTAAAACAGAGATAAGAAGTGTCCAGTGTAATTGAGTCTTTTTAATGAAATAAAAAAAATTAGTATTTTACTTCTATTTGTGTGCTTCGTACTGACAATGCCCTGGAGGATGTAAAAGAGGATGTATCTAGTTTTTGTTCCAAAAATAAAATTATTCATCAGACCTCTTGTTCTCAAACATCTCAACAAAATGGAGTTGCTGAAAGAAAACATAGACATATTCTAGATGTTGCTAGAACCTTAATGATCAATATGAGTGTTTTGAAATATTTATGGTCTGATGATGTGTTGAGTGCTTGTTATCTAGTTCATATGATGCCTTCTTCTGTTCTCAATAAAAGATCTCCATTGTCTTGTCTCTATGCTAAGAAAAACCCCTTCTCCATGACTATGTATATTTGGATGCACTTGTTTTGTTCAGGACTTGTCTCCTGCGCTAGATAAGTTATCTCCTAGATCTATAATGTGTGTCTTCGTTGGGTATTCTAAAACATAAAAAGAATACCACTGGTATACTCTTTTCATAAGGAAGTATTTGGTGTCTGCTGATGTCACATCTTTGAGTCTGTTCTATATTTCTCTACATAGTTCCTATCACCACATCTGAGACTGTTCCTTCTTCAATATTTGTGCCATAGTCTACACCTGCTGATACAACTTCTTTGCTAGTATCTCCAGCAAAACCTATAGATCCACCTGCATCAAACCAGTTCGAGATATTAGATACGTCTATACTTATCGCCCAAAGGTTCCTGCCTCCAAACCAGTTATGGCTAACCCCTCTCCGGTTGGTTGTCCGTCTTCTCAACCATTAGCTTCTCCTTTGATCTTGATACTCCTAATGCCCTTCAAAAAGGTAAATGGTCCTGTACTGTACATCTTATTTCTAATTTCATTTCTTATGATCTAAACCTTATTTTTTGACAGTTTGCTCTCTTTTTGTCTTCTGAGTCTATACTCAGGTCTTATATAGAGGCTTTATTGGTACCTGCCTGAAAATAGACAATAAATGAGGAGATTGAAGCTCTTGCTTTTAGAGGAACTTAGGAGTTGGTTTTCGCACTAACATATGCGATTGTTGTTGGTTGTCGTTGGGTATTTGCTCTAAAGTACCAACCAGATGGTTCTGTGGATAGATATATGGTCAGGCTCGTGGCCAAGGGTTATACTCAGACGTATTACATCGACTATTTTGAGATGTTCTCGCTAGTTGCCATGATGAACTCTATCAGGATTATGTTCTCTATTGTTGTTAACTTGTCATGGCCATTGTTCCAGCTGGATGTCAAGAACGCCTTCTTATATAGGAATCTTCAGGAGAAAGTGTGTATATGTAGCAACCTCCAGGTTATGTTGTTCAGGGTGAGACTAAAGTCTATCATCTAAAAAAGGTTATATATAGACTTAAGGAGAGTCTAAGGGCGTGGTTTGAGAAGTTCAGTCATACCATTTCCGGTATTGATTTTCACTGATGTCATTCAGATCAATCTATCTTCATTCGGCGCACAAGGTCTGGTATTGTAGATCTTGCTGTTTATGTTGATGATATTTTTCTGACTGAGAGTGACTTAACTGGGAAAATAAAGATTAAGATGTATCTCAAGCGATATGGTATGTCTAAAATACTTTCTAGGAATTGAAGTTGCACATTAAAAACACAGTGTACTTCTTTCTCAGCGAAAGTATGCTCTAGACCTTCTGGAGAAAATAAGATTTTTGGGAGGCAACCATGCTAATACACCAATAGAAGTCAATGTGGATTTATGATTTGATGACAGTCATACGCTAGATGATCCACGAAGATATAGGAGATTGATTGGGAAACTGATCTATCTTACAGTGACTAGGCCAGATATAACTTTTACTGTAAGAGTTTTGAGTAGATTCATGCATCAACTCAGAGAGACCAATAGTTAGCTGCGATGAGAGTTTAACTTACATCAAGAGTTATTCAGAAAAGGTTTGGTGTATAGAAAACAAATATATACAATTTAAGAAACAATATGTTATGTCTCGCTCAAGTGCTGAACCTGAGTATAGAGCTATGCCTCAAACGGCATGTGAGATGATGTAGTTAAAAAATTTACTGATGGAGCTTGGTTTCAGACAGTCTGGACCCATGTCTATATGTTGTGTTAATCAGTGTGCTATCTATATTGCTCAGACCCAGTGTTTTATAAAAGGACCAAATACATGAGGTCGATTGTCACTTTGTCAGAGATGCTTGAACCAAGAAGGTGGTTATGTTTCAGTTTACACCGTCCTCGAAGTAATTAGCTGATTTACTTACCAAAGCTGCCTCACCTCAGGTGTTTTCTACTTTTTGTAATAAGTTAGGCATGTTGAATGTCTATGCTCTAACTTAAGGGGGAGTGTTAAGTTAAGTCATTAGCAATTGGGTTATTGGGTGAACACCCATATTTACCCATATACCCTCCTTATTTTCTATATATCTTGTAACTCTCTTTATTTAATATACAATCTTCTTTTAGGGTATTCTATTTCTCTACATTTCACAAAATGCTTTTAAATAATACAAAAGTATAATTAGCCAAATTGACTTTAAAAAATAATAAAATATTCAAAGTAATTCAAATTTAAAGAGCTCTCTTGGAGCATAACTGAAATAAGAAGATCTTTAAGTTAATATTCTCACTAAAATAACTCAAATTTAGAGAGCCTCCTCCAGAGTTACTCTAAGTACTAAAATCATCTGGATGTGACTCCCCGCACATGAGTAATGTCATCTTAAATTTGATCATAAACAATTAAACACTAGCATGTGAATTGCCTTGCACCTCTCCAAAAATGTACTATGCTTCGTGCATGAATTGATGAACGTAAGAAAACCTAACACGTGCTAAACAAAATAAGGTGAGCCCCACGTGTGAAGGAAAAGGATGCTCCGCCATAGAGAAGATGATGTGTTTGATGTTTGACGAAAGTAGATGGACAAGTCATTGCTTGAATCACCATTACAAAGTCTTTTTTGTTAGTATTTTAGACCCTTTGAGTTTGTTGTGTGGGTAGTGTAATGTTTTCCATCATGATTTTTGGGTTTTGAAATGTTAAAGGACTAGGAAAGTCATCTAAGGGCATATTTGGTTTGTTGTAAGTGAGAAATAATGTGTAATTGTAAGTGAGAAATAATGTGCAAGTGAGAAATGAAAATGAGAAATATAGAAGTGTAGTAGAAATTAGAATTTGCAAATAAAGGCCTATTTGGTTGTCGTAATTGGCAGTAAGTCGTAATTCATTAGTGAAACTCTTTTACAGTTGTAAATGAGTTACATTCAAATAAATTTTTCAGTATTAGGTTGGTAAAGAAAAATCATAGGTGAGAAAGTATATTGTGTTTTACAGTTTTTGGTTCTCGTAATGAGTAAGTCATAAGTGGAAAAGTTGACCACAAAATTAACTGTTTGGGGATTTAAAAGTATTTAAAAATGCCAATAAATACTAAAAATAGTAAATATTAATAATATATAATTATTTAATAAATTAAGTAGTTAAAAATAATTAAATATATAAAAAATATAGTACAATAAATAATTAACTATATTAAAAATATATAAAAAATAAATATATTAAGTATTAAATAATTACATATTAAATAACTAACTATAATTAAATATTTAAAAATTTTAAAAATGCTAATAAAAATAATAAAAAAATGCCAATAAATACTAAAATAGTAAATCTAAAATATAATACATTAAAAATAAATTAAAAATATTAAAAATATAATATATATAACATATTAAATAATTAAAAATATTAAATATTAGTAAATATTAAAATTATATATATTAAATATTAAATGCATAAAAAATTATTAAATTAGTAATAAAAATTTTAATCTAATAATTATATTTAATCTAATAATTAAAAATTTCTCATAATTTAAAAGGATTAATCTATTAAAAAACATTAATCTAATTATAATTAACTGTCTACAAAATATTTGCATGACCAAAAAATTAACTGTTTGTGATGCAGGTGGAATGTAAGTGAGATTTTCATAACCACAAAATTAACTGTTTGTATTGCAAATGGATCGTAAGTGGGATGCAATTGTATTTTATGACTTAAGAAGAAACAAACACCGTAAGTCGTAAAAGGCCGTAAGTCACTTGCGACTTAGATTTATGGCCTTTTACAAGCCCTAAGTTTTACTGTGTTTGCTTGTAATATGAAAGTGTAAGTGAAAAAGTATATTTATATTTTACGGTGTTTGTTTAGTAATGTGAAAGTGTAAGTGAAAAAGTTAATCACAAAATAATATTAAATTAAATATTAATTATAAAGTTACTTTTTTGGACTATAATTGGACTGCAAGTGAGATTTACATGACCACAAATTAACTGTTTTAAGTTATAACTTATTACAAGTGAGATTTATATGATCACAAAATTAACCGTAGCACCCTTCAAGTGAAAAAAATTATTATGTAAAAGGGAGGTGTAAAAAAGAAAAGAAAAAGAAACGGGTTTTTTTTTTTTCATTTTCTATTTCCGGTTCAAAACAAGCAAGAGAAATAGGAAAATGAGTTTTCTTATTTTTTATTTTCAATTTTCCACCCCAAACCAAATACACTCTAAAAGGGAGAATAGTGAAAGATGGTATTCTTTTTGTTGGCCTTGCTATGGTAGGCATTCAAGAGTCTAAAATCTTTAATCCTTTATCTAGATCTCTTAAGTCCATAAAAGGTCATAGAATTTCTAATTGGCTTTTTGAGGATTTAACTGGTGGGGTGCTGCTTGGTTGGAGTGATAACTTGTTTGAATGTATTGATTCATTCACAAGTATTTTCTCTATTTTTAGAGTCTTCAAATTGTGACAATTCAACATTATTTTCCTTTTCACTATTGTATATGCCACAATTGAAAGAGAGGATAAAGTTGTGTGTTGGTGAAAAATTAATAACATTCAAATCTCTCACCCTTACTCTGAGTCCTTTGTGGTAACTTTAATGTTACTTTATGTTCTAATGTTAGAAGTGGGAGGGGAGGGTCTCTTAGAGACATGAGTGACTTCCAAGCTTTTATTTTAAATTTAAAGTTGATAAATCTCTATCTAAATGGTAGAAAATTCACTTGGAATAATAATAGATTATCACCTATTCTCGCCAGTCTTGATAGATTTCATATTTCTACATTTTGATCTCTTTTTCCTAGCATGCTTCAATTCTCCTATCCTAGTGTTTTCTTTTATCACTGCCCCATTATCCTCAACATTGATGGTATCCCCCATAACACCTTCCCTCTTCAGATTTGAAAGAGTGATTTTCACATGAGTTATTTTCCCTTTTGTTCATAACTGTTGGCTTTTTTTCTCCATCTTCGGTGAAGTTTTTTTTTTTTACTAAATTGAAAATTCTAAAAAGAATGATCATTTGGTGGAAGAATAATGTCTTTGGCTCTTTATCCATTCAAAAGAAAGATATACTATCTCAAATTGATTCCATTCATGAGCAAATTGATAATGGAATTCTCCCTAATGGTACCAAAACCCAGCTTGGTTCTTCTTATTCCAACATTATGAAAAAAAAATTGAAGAATTATTAGAAACAAAGATTTTAGAGGTCAATTGTTAAAATAGGGAGACTAATAAATCCTTATTTCATAGAATTGCTTCTAGCCATATAAAAAAAAATCATTCATTCTCTTTTAATTGATGGCTTTTTTATTAGTGATTATAAAGAGATTAGACAATCCTTTCATGCTTATTTCTCTTCTATCTTTAGTACCTGTCACGCCCCACTTTCTCAAATATACAATAGCGGGGACGTGACTAAAGTCGACGACACATATACGCATAAAAAATACTCCGCGTATACGCGCTAAGTCTCAATACAGGGAATAGACACAATATACACAAATATTCCACTGTTAAATAAGTACAAAAATATCTGCAAAAGGGGTCAGTGTTCGTGATAGATATGAAAATAGGGATAAATAAGAAAATAAAGACAAGATAATAAAGATACCTATGAATAATAAAGGCGCCGAGTCTCCTACTAATATACTGAGAAATATCACGTATTCTGATATGTCTGATCTCTAACCTGGGCATGCAAGCCCAGAGTCGTCAGTGACATAGTGAGTGATAAAATGAAGGAAGCAGTACTAGTATACTATAATAATATTACAATCATGATAACATATAATACATAATTAAATAATAGTGATACATTATAATTATACTAATAATCGGTATATTTATTATTGTTGGCCCAAAGGCCCATCGCTCTAGTTTTGATGATAATTAACTCATGTAGTTATGGTACTAATGATCGTGTATTTAATTAGTCTCAGATATTTGATCAAGATCTTAGTAAGTGTTTAGCTTCAATAAAGGATTCGAAGTCAAGTTTTGGAGCTAGCATGTGTTGATTCAGGAGCTCGCGCATCAAGATTACATCAAGTATTCAAGAGGAGTCTAGCTCATTACATCAAGGTTTGGACCAAGTAAAGAAGGAGAAGAAGATTTTTATGAGAAGATTTTCGAGAAGACTTGAGTCATGTTTGTAAGTGTTAAGATTTGTTTTTAGATAAATTATAAAGGATAGATTAGTTGGTGGATTGCTCAAATTCATATACACGCACACACAAAATTTATATGCGCTTTCATAAAAGAGTTTTTGTTTTAAATATACCGTTTTGGTTTTGAGTTTCAGAATATATATCATATGTTTGAGTTTTGAATTTGTCAAAACTTATTTTAGAGCTTATTGTCAAAAACATAGATATTTCATCTTATATGTGTAGTGGATCATATCTATACACACTAAGCTTCAAAAGTGTTTAAAATATCTTATTTTTGTGTTTGGAGAAGTTTTGAAAAAATCGATTTTCAATTTGGAGATTTGTTTTTGAAAAATATGGTTTTTGTTTAAAGCCAAAATTTCTATATCACAAAAATAGTTTAAACTGTTTGTAATATGTTTTGATTTTTAATCAAACATGTTTTTATATCAAAGTATATCAATGAACATATTTTTTGTAGAATTTATGAGAATTTATAGGATTTTATTAAAAATAAAAAGACCAAGTTTTAATCTCTTTTCATGGCTGACCAGGTCTTCTGGCGGTCGACTGGATCGGTCAACCGAGCCAGAAGTTGGTCGACCAAGCGGTCGACCGATGTACACAAACGTGCACAACCAAGGGCCGGTGACCGCACGGTCAACCTCCAGAGAGCTCTGCTCTCTGTAAATGGCCCCGGTCGACCAGGCGGTTGACCGTTAGGTGAAGGCCCAGTTTTCGGTCGATCGTCTGGTCGACCACTTTTCCCTACGGTCAGAAATCAGACCGTTGGCGGTCGACTGACAGCAACGTCAGCTACTGATTTGGACCCCAACGGCTAGTTTTTGGAGGCCTATAAATTGTGATTCCCTTGGATTGTTTTCTACAAGATTTGAAGTGAGTTTTCAAGCTAGTTTTTCCTACCTTTCTAAGCATTTATCTCCACTTATTTTAGGGCTAATACTTCCATATCAAAAGGAGAGTTTTCAAGAGTAGTTTTCAAAAGTGATTTCTTAAGTTTTTCACCACCAAATCAATTCTAGTTTTCTCACACATACTTGAGTTTCCATTGCTACATCAATCCTATATGAGAGTTATTGTGAGAGTGTTTTTAGGTGATCAAAGTGTTGAGATCACCAAAGTGTTCATCTTGCATTTGAGGAGGCGAACTTGTGAGTTCGTGTTGTTTCAAGTTCTTGTAGGAGCTCGGTGTAGAGGTGCGGCCTCGGCAAGCTAGTGTTCTTGCGTGTGTTGTTCTTGCCGGAATAAGAGAGGGCTAGTGAGTCCAAGGAGTTCTAGTGTGAACTCGTTGTAGGTGTTGCGGTACCGAGTGATCCGGTGGGATCGATTTTAGTGAAAATCCTTCATAGTGTTAAGGGCGGGGACGTAGAGTAAGGGTGCTCGAATCTCGAAACAAATATCCCGTATTTACGATTGTTCTCTCTATCTCTCACTTGTGCTTATATCTTGCATGCTTATATTGTTTATCTCTTCTATATGCTTGATATATTTGTGCTCTATTGATACATGCTTGTTTGCTCACACTTGTATTCAACCAAGAGAGCCATAGCGACACCTCAACTCTTATCTAGAGGAATCTTGAGGAGATAGTCCAGAGCCCTTCACCGAGAATTCGGCTACTCTCTTGTGTTATACTTGGTGTGTCTAACTTAATAGTTTTTAGTTTGCATAAATAGTTTTAATTCCGCATTAATTCATCATTAGATTAGTTAGTCACCTATTCACCCCCCTCTAGGTGATTTACAAGTGGTATCGGCGCCTGGTGCTCTTGATTTGGGTCTAAAAACCTTGAGTTAAAGATCCTTATTTTAGCTAATCACAATATTTGTTTACACACACATGATTTCATGACACCTCCCATGTTTGATACTCTTAACATCTAAACTTGAAAAAGTCAAGATGTCAATGTACCTCAAAACCCTAGGCATTCATGTTTATCTTGCTACCATTAAGGATTCATACTTTAGTAATAGCAAGTATCTTAAGGCTAACTCAAAAGCCATCCATACTTTAAAGAGTACCCTAAATAATGATTATTTATGTAGGGTTGCTAACTTTGATTCGGCTGTTGTAGTATGGAACACTATAGTCTCCCTTGGCGAATAAAAGCAATACTTTACGGAGAGCGACTCGGATGATGGAAATGATGCTTCCAACATATGCTACATGGTCCATGGGGATAACTCCCTTGAGGTAAATTCTGAATCCCAGCTTGATGAGGATATTGATATGTCATATAATGAACTTGCTATATTTTGTCAATAACTTCTCGAAAAATATGATTTGCTCAAAAAGGATAATAAAGATTGAAAAAGAAATATGACTCCATTTTAGAAGAAAAAGATTCTTTTTAAAATAAATTAGAATGCATTTCAAATGAAAATGAATTTTTGAAAAAGGAGAATATTTTCTTATCTTCAAAATTAAATGATCTTTATGAAGAAAATAATTCTTTGAAAAATAAAATTATTTTGAAGGAAAAAGAAAAAGAGATTGCTTTGGATGAAAACAACTCTTTGAAAAAAGATTATTTTAAAAGAAAAAGAAAATATTTCTAAAAGAAAAAGATTGATAATTCTCATTCTTGCCATGCTCTTCATGCTACTATTAATAAGTATGAGATTCAAGTTTTAACAAATAGAATAAATTGTTTGAGCTCAATTTTGAGTAATTGTACATTTAACCATTCTAGATTGGAAATCTTGCTTCAAAAGAAACAAGCTCCACATGATCATGCACACAACCCACAGCATACATATGTACACTATACACATCATGATCACACTAATACTCATATGCATGCTAAATTGTACTAATGTACACATTGCGACTGTAAAGGCCATCTTGCAAAGTTTTATTTTGATAAGGTAAATTCTATAAATTTTGCAAATAAAAATATTTGGGTTCCTTATGATGCTAACCCCCATGGACCCAAAAGAAAATGGGTACCAAAATTCCTACCACTAGTGTTTGATGTAGGTGCGGGCTCTCACATGACGTGAGAGATATGATGCCTTGGTGGTGGATGCAAGAGCCAGATGGACATATCTATTGGTGCATCGCTATCAAGGAAGTTTAGTGGGAGGACCACCATAGTTTGGAGACTTAGAGAGTAGTTCATGTGGATTGGTAACTATCTCTAAAACTCCCATTTTAGTTTACATACTTTTGTATAAATATTTTTAGCATGTTTTTGATTTCAATGCTTATTATGTTAAATGGTCATGTTTTGTGCTTCATATGGTAAATACTTGTTTAGGTGAATTTTTTTTACTAAAACTTATGTATATACTTGTACAACTAGTGAGTTACACTTGATTATAATATGTTTGTGCCTCATTGCTAATTTGTACTCATTACATGTACATGTATAATCTAGTTTTGATGATTCTTTCATTTCTGCTTGTCTTCCGTATTTTTGTATATGTTTTGTTTCATGTATACGTTATTCTTGTCTAAAACTAATAAATATACATGTATACCCTTATGTCACTTGCTTTCATACAAATTACATTATGGACTCGTTTGTATTTGGGATATGTATGTATATTACTAGTTTTGATAGAACATACATATACCTTGAAGTTTGATTTTAATGAAAAATAAATTTTTATGATTTCCATATTTGTTTGATAAAAAGAATTTCATGTTTATTTTGAGCTTTTTCAATTATTTCATGAATATGCTATTCACATAACTTTTGTACACTCACATTATTTTTTTGTTTACTCATGTTTTTCTTTCAGGAGCATATTTTTGAGCTTTACAGATTTTGAATGTCAACTCTTGTGTATTAATAATGTTTCGTGGGATATATGATTTATTTTCATATTTGAAGGATCTTTAACTAGTTATTCAAAAATTACTTTAAACTAGTTATTTATTCTTCAATTGGTAGAGTTTTCAAACTATGCTAAAATATTTTCAAAACTCTTATTTTTGAGGGCGGTTGGATAGGCGACATGCCTTGTATGCTCTAAATTGAAAATCTTTAAACATGTGCATGAATAGGGTGGTAGTTATGAGAAATGCACATGATCTTCATGGAATCTTATGTTTGTATACTCATATGTGTTTCTTATATATGTATATTTTAAATTTCAATTAGTATCAATTTCTATTGGTATTTCGATTTTCATACATATATATGTTTTGATTGTGCTTGATTTACAATATCATTACATGTTTAAAGCACAAATTGTTGGCCCAAAGACCTTCCACCCTAGTTTTGATGATGATTAACTCATGTAGTTATGTTTACTAATAATCTTGTGATTTTAGTTTCAGATCATTAAGCAAGATATTAGTTGGTGATTGCTTCAAAAAGATGAGTTTAGAAGCCTTCACTTGATGATTCCCGTGCCCGAGCATCAAGATCATACCTTTGCACTGGGCGGATCACGGTTTGGGATCGAGTCGACTTGAAGATGGAAGATCGTCAAGAAGACTTAGGTATCCTATTTTACTTTAGTGTGTTTTAGATCCATTTGTAAAGCTTAGTATAGTTGATATGCTCAAGTGCACAAACACACACAAGTTTAATGTTTTGGATTTGGTTTTCATGAATAGTTTGATCAAAACAAGTTTAAATAGTTTTTATGTATATTAGATATGTTCTAGATATACATACATGCTTTTAACTTCCTAGACAAACTTATTTTGACTTTCCTATTCATGTATTGAAAAATCCAAGTTTGATAAAAATACATGTTTTGGTTTTTGGTAAAAATGTTAAGAAACAAAAATGGTTTCATATGCTTGATATTTGAGTATAAATGTTTATCACATGTTTATATATCAATGCAATATGGTAAAAACATTTTTGAGATTTTTACAAGTTATTAAAAGATTTTTCAAAATATGTTTTAACCCAGATTCTGACCCAGATTTGTGCTGACAGGCCAGGTCGGTCGACCCTGACGGTCGACCGCACCATGGGCCGGTCGACCCATGCGGTCGACCGACGTGCACAGACTTGTGCACGTCTGGCAGACACAAGCTCGGTCGACCGTACGGGTCGACCGGGTTTGAGAGCAGAGCTCTCTATTTGTTTGGGTCGACCGGGCGGTCGACCGGGTTTGCCCAACGGTCACATTTTTGACCGTTGGCGGTCGACCGGGCGGCCGACCGCCAAGCCTGTCAGGCTGCCACATCAGCCTAACGGCTAGTTTTGTTTTGGGGCTATAAATACCCCAACTCTTGGGCTGTTTTGAAAAAGTTTTTCAAGAGCAAAAATTCCCTACTCTCTGGTTTTAAAAAGAAGTTTTTAAAGTGTTTTTAGAGCCTCAAAGATTTCATCTTTATTGTTTTTCAAGGGTTTGGAAAATTCAAAGAAAAATAGGTTTTTGGGATATTGCTTTAGATCTTCATTTCTATCATATTGCAAGTGTTTTTTTCCCAAGAATTTTTATTTGCTATTTGACTTCCAAAACACCTTGATTTCCACACTTGAGCTTATCATCTATCCTATTCTATTAGGATCTTGTTTTTGTGGAAAAAAAGAGATTGTGTATGTGGTCTTTTGTGATCACTAGTTGTAAACCCTTGATTTGTTGGGTTGCTCCCTCTTTGGTAGAGGTTGAGGTTTGGTTTGCTCCCTCAAGTGTGAGGTGGAGATTGTTTGTTGGCTACGGGCCTTATCCCTCTTCGGTAGAGGTGGATTGTGGTTGTATTGCCTCGGTGGCATTGAGAGAGGAGTTCGGTACTCCTATAGTGGATTGGAAATCCTACACGGTGGTGTAGGCGGGGATGTAGAGCTAGGGGCTCGAACCTCGAAACATATCCTTGTGTTTGCGTTTGATCCAATATCTCTCAACTCTCTCTCTCTTTATTTTGTGCAAAGCATCATTCATTCATTCATATCTTATTGCTTGCATTTGTGCCTTGCATATATTCATATTGATATATCATCTTATATACTTGGTTGTTTGTGTGTGCCTCACTTGTACTTAATCAACAAGAGCTTCACATAGCACCTCAACCCATTCAAGGAGAATCAAGAGGAGTTAGTCCA
Source organism: Agave tequilana (assembly GCA_038442645.1). Classification (NCBI taxonomy): domain Eukaryota; kingdom Viridiplantae; phylum Streptophyta; class Magnoliopsida; order Asparagales; family Asparagaceae; genus Agave; species Agave tequilana. The sequence goes on along the minus strand of JAVJIF010018836.1, from coordinate 49,523 downwards.
GAGCCCTTCACGGGGAATTCGGCTACACTTGTGTGTTGTATTAAGTGTGTTGCAATAATTTGCATTAGCTTCCGCATTTAGCGCATTTAGTTTCTAGATTAGCAAGTACACCTATTCACCCCCCTCTAGGTGTGCTTTTCACAAATTATGTTTATGCTAAGCTTGACTTAAATTTAAATGTAAATTAGTATCTTTATAAGCTTATGCATTGTTCTCTTTTGGTATTTCAAAATTTTTTTATTTACCTACAAGTGGTAAGTTACAAAATTATTCTAGTGGTATCAAATACCTACAATTGGTATCTTAAATTTTGTTTATTTATAAGAGGTACCAACCTTTGTTTTGTCAACTACAATTTGATTTCATTCATATCAAAATTTGTTTTGTTGACTTAAGAAATTCTAACATTTTTTTAAGAAATTTAAAGTTTTGTTTTAAGTATTATCAAAATTTTGTTTCAAAATTTGTTGATATGTATTTCCTATATGCAAGGGGAGCTTAACATCTCCTCTATATATAGATTCATGTTGAGTGTATCTCACTTTGAGGAGCTTGACATCTCTTCTTTATGTGGTACACGTATGTAGAGAGAGCTTAACATCTCCGCTTATACATTATATATTATACTTTATGTGAGTTGGGGTCTTGTTATCTCTTCTTCATATAATGCATGTATGCAGGGGGAGCTAACTTTACGTCTCTCATCTTCATGAATATATATCGCATATATAACTTTATTGTTTGATTTATTTTTGCCCTTTGTTGATGAATTGACAAAAAGGGAGAGGATTTTTGAGAGTTTATATATGCATGGGAGTTTATATTTGTTGTTTATGCATATATGTTTACAAAAAAAAGGGAGAAGTATTTGGACTTTATTTCATTTTTTATGCATATATGTTTGTATTTATGCACTTTATTGAATATCTTTATATTATTTATTGTTATGCATGAGTTAAGGGGGAGCTTCTATGAAGCTTGACGTTAATCCATGCATATATAACTCCATGAGTTTTGTCATCATCAAAAAGGGGGAGATTGTTAGCCCAAAGGCCCATCGCTCTATTTTTGATGATGATTAACTCATATAGTTATAGTACTAATGATCTTGTGTTTAATTGTCTCAGATATTTGATCAAGATCTTAGTAGGTGTTTAGCTTCAACAAAGGATTTGAAGTCAAGTTTTGGAGCTAGCACGTGTTGATTCAAGAGCTCGCGCATCAAGATTGCATCAAGTACTCAAGAGGAGTCTTAACTCATTGGATCAAGGTTTGGACCAAGTCAAGAAGGAGAAGAAGATTTTCATGAGAAGATTTTCGAGAAGACTTGAGTCATGTTTGTAAGTGTTAAAATTTATTTTTAGATAAAATGTAAAGGATAGATTGGTTGGTGGATTGCTCAAGTTCATATACACGCATACACAAAATTTAGATGTGTTTTCATAAAAGAGTTTTTGTTTTAGAAATACCGTTTTGGTTTTGAGTTTCAATATATATATCATATGTTTGAGTTTTAGATTTGTCAAAACTTATTTTAGAGCTTATTGTTAAAAACATAGATATGTAGTGGATCATATCCATACACATTTAGCTTCAAAAGTGTTTAAAATATCTTGTTTTTTATTTGGAGAAGTTTTGAAAAAATTATTTTTCAATTTGGAGATTGTTTTTGAAAAATACGGTTTTTGTTTAAAGCCAAAATTTCTATATCACAAAAATAGTTCAAAATATTTGTAATATGTTTTGATTTTTAATCAAACATGTTTTTATATCAAAGTATATCAATGAACTTAATTTTTTAGAATTTATGAGAATTTATGGGATTTTATTAAAAATAAAAAGACCAAGTTTTAATCCTTTTTCATGGCTGACCAGGTCTTCTGGCTGTCGACCGAGTCAGAAGTCGGTCGACCGAGCGGTCGACCGATGTGCACAAAGGTGCATAGCCAAGGGCCAGTCGACCGCCAGAGAGCTTTGCTCTCTGTAAATGGCCCCGGTCGACCGTTAGGTCAAGGCCTAGTTTTTGGTCGACCGTCCGGTCACCCGATTTTCCCAACGGTCAGAAATCTGACCGTTGGCGGTCGACCGGGCGATCGACCGACAGCAGCGTCAGCTGCTGATTTGGACCCTAACGGCTAGTTTTTGGAGGCCTATAAATTGGGGTTCCCTTGGACTATTTTCTACAAGATTTGAAGCGGGTTTTCAAGCTAGTTTTTTCTACCTTTCTAAGTATTTATCTCCACTTATTTTAGGGCTAATACTTCCATATCAAAAGGAGAGTTTCAATCAAAAGTGATTTCTTGAGTTTTTCATCACCAAATCAATCCTAGTTTTCTCACACACACTTGAGCTTTCCATTGCTATATCAATCCTATAAGAGAGTTATTGTGAGAGTGTTTTTAGGTGATCAAAGTGTTGAGATCACCAAAGTGTTCATCTTGTATTTGAGGAGGCAAACTTACGGGTTCGTGTTGTTTCGAGTTCATGTAAGAGCTCGGTGTAGAGATGCGGCCTCGACAAGCTAGTGTGCTTGCGTGTGTTATTTTTGTGGGAACAAGAGAGGGATTAGTAAGTCCAAGGAGTTCTAGTTTGAACTCGTTATAGGTGTTACGGCACCGAGTGATCCGGTGGGATCATTTTTAGTTTAAATCCTTCATAGTATTGAAGGCGGAGACATAGAGCAAGGGTGATTGAACCTCGAAACAATTCTCCTGTGTTTGTGATTGCTCTCTATCTCTCATTTGTAGTTATATCTTGCATACTTATATTGTTTATCTCTTTTATATACTTGATATATTTGTGCTCTATTGATACATGCTTGGGATTGTTTGCTCACACTTGTATTCAGCCAAGAGAGTCATAGTGGCACCTAAACTCTTACGTAGAGGAATCTTGAGGAGATAGTTCAGAGCCCTTCACCGGGAATTCAGCTACACTCTTGTGTTATACTTAGTGTGTTTAGCTTAATTATTTTTAATTTGCATAAATAGTTTTAATTCCGCATTAATTCATCAATAGATTAGCTAGTCACCTATTCATCCCCCTCTAGGTGATCTACAATTATGTCTGCATCATAACATTATCAATGTCTAGCATGTTATAACGATGTTACCATTTCAGTATAAAATAGCATATGATTAAAATAATATAATGTAAATCAAGGAGTGTTTTATATATATCAACTAACATTATATTATTATATTATCATTAAAATATTTATAACCATTGACATGTTTTTATTATGTAATATGAACTAAAATACATGATTTGATCATACATTAATGAAATCAGCTTGTGTTATTAACACTTATCAAGTCTTTTTATATTTACTATTTATACTAATAGTATTAGTAATATGACAATCTAGTGATGATAAATATGGACATCTACATATGAAATAAATAGAAGTAATTACGTTGTAGAACAGTGTGTTTACAAAGAATTCATGGAACAGAAAATACATAAAAATTGAGTATATGTGTACATGAATAGTATACCTCCACATAAAGTACAAAGTATACATGTGACATGGAGGTGGATAAAATATCAGGATATGTAACAAGTATAAATGGACAATAATATGCATGTATCAAGCAAATCATATTATTTATATAATAATAACAATCAGTACTGCCTGATATCTTAATCAATCTCTTTTAATGTCCCATACTAGTGGCAGTTAATATCGGAGCCCATACTCCAGTCGAACTCATCTGAACGATAGAGTGACAAATAATAAGCGCTTTTGCTGTCACTATTGTTTATACTATTTTATTATATTAATTGAAAATTCAAGGGTCGAGGAGCTCAAATCGGGTGGGTGTATCCCGTGCATACCCGGGATCATGGCCTTACATAGTCCCCTGGCTACTTAGACCAGGGCCCTCCGCTAAGAAGGGAGCAGCAAACAGGAAACAATACAGTCGGTAGCCAGCACCACCCCATCCCCTATAGTAGGATGTATAATGGATCCAGGATATTCACTCGATAAGACTTAGTCAACCATCATGTCTCCCCCATCCCCGGGTTATATTTATGAATTATACAATAAATCAGGAACAATAATAGTGCGTGTAGTATGTAACAAGACAACATGACATGAGCCATCTGTTGGCCCAAAGGCCATTAGCTATAGTTTTTGATGATAACAAAACATATGTAGTTATATTTTTAACAATCCCGTTTAGCAAAGTTCAAGTTAACTCTTTGCTGAATTTTGGCTCAATTACAAGACTCACACGTTTAGAAGCAAAGAAGAGGTAGATCCCAGAGCCTAAGCACATAGACAAGCTCAAGAATCAAGATTGTAAGAGAAGACTATATCAAGATTTGTATTTTTGCTTTTTGCATTTTAGATATACTTTATAGTCATTTGTTAAAATCAAGATGATATAGGTTGATAACTCTTTTGGGATTGACACACACACACACACGCACACATCTTTCATAATCCTAAAGTGTTTTAAAAAGACTTCAAGACTATTCTCTTTTTCATTATAGAGACCGAGTTTCGGAAAAACGAGTTTCAGAAAAATTAATTTTCGATATAGAAAAGTGTTTCTACAAAATACAGTTCTAACTTTGTTTTGTGTTGATCCATGATCATACACTGGTTCTATCAAATCCCTAAAACTCTATTTTGTGTTTAAAAATCAAAATTTATTTTGTCAGAAAAAGATTGGTTTCAAAAAGATCTTCATAACAAGTTTTTGGCCGAAGGTCGGTCAACTGACTGGTCGACCGTAAGCAGAGCATAATTGCTCTGTTGGTCGACTAAGCGGTCGACCGACATGCACCAAAGTGCATTATGATTGACAGTGCGATCGACTGACTGCAAGAGCTTTGCTCTCGGTTGGGTCCAGTCGACCTCCCCGGTCAACCGACAGAGAGCTATGCTCTCTGGTCAGAAAAAATGGTCGACCGACCGGTCGACCACTATCCCAACGGTCGAAAATTCGATCGTTGGTGGTCGACTGGCCGGTCGACCGACAGAATGATTTCCTTCTAATTTTTTCCAATAGCTATATTTCAGTTTGTCTTTTTTGGGTTTTTTTCCAATGGCTCTTTTGGGTTTTCTCCTCATATTTTCATCCCCTATATATAGTGGGACTATAGAAAAACTCAAAAACAAGTTGGAAGAAGTTTGAACAAGCTTTTATTAGTTTACAAGAAGATTTAATCAAGTTTTAGTCTTTTTCTTAAAAGATTTTCTTTTGAGCGAAAATTCCACATTCTTGATTTATAGCTTGAGTCTTCCATCTACATCTTTACAAGTTATTTTCACTACACAATCCTAAAGAGTTTCACCTCCTCTTCTTAGTTATAGGATTGTGCTTGTGAGCCTTTTGTGATTAAGTGAAGATCACCGATTTTCTTCTATTGTAAAGTTGTAGAGGTTGCGGCCTCAAGTGAGCTAGTGAGCTCCGTTATTGGTGTTGCGGCACCGCGAGAGAGGACTTGTGAGTCCATTGAGTTCTAGTGAGAACTTATAATGGTTGACGATCTAGTGAGATCGGTCATAGTGAAAATCCTTCATAGTGTTGAAGGCAGGGACGTAGAGCAGTGGCTCGAACCTTGAAACATATTATCGTGTTTGCAATTGCTTACTTTTTCTCTCTTCCCTCTACTCTCTCTTTACTTACTTGCACACTTATATTATTTACTTATTTGTAAGTATTTCTTGTGTTGTGATTGGTATTTGCTAGGTTGCTAGCAAGATAATTTTAATTTCATATTATTTACCATTTAGTATAGCCATCACCTATTCACCCCCTCTAGGTGATTTACAATTGGTATCAGAGCCTAACCCTAGTTTTGATTTAACCACCTTAGGGAGATCCTTTCATTTGGCTATATTCGTTTGTTGCGTTTGCTATTTGTTTGTGCACTTATACTTGTTTTCATGGCATCACATGACTTCTCTAGCATCAAGTCCCCACCCAAATTCGATGGGTTAAAGTTCCCCATTTGGAAGGTCAAGATGAGCCTCTTTCTCAAGTTCGTAGGGGTTAGAGTAGCTAAGGCCATAACCAAGAAATTCATTGAACCATACGGTGATGAGGATACATGGTCCGAAGCAACCGCTAAAGACTATGAGGCCAATACTAAAGCCCAATATGTACTTACACAAACATTAAATGATGATGATTTTTCTCGTATAATTAATTACAAATCCTCTTATGAGATTTGAAATGATCTAATCATTACTCATGAGGGGACGTCGCAAGTCAAGAGATCTAAAGTTGACTTGCTTCGTTCTCAATATGAAAATTTTTAATGCTTGAAAATGAAAGTATTGATGAGATGCTTACTCGGTTCACCAAGATTACTAATGGATTATCTTCTTTAGGTGACACCATTGACAATGACCAAAAGATTCAGAAGGTCATTAGAGCTCTCCCCAAAGGTTGGGAAGTCAAGGCGATAACCCTAAGGAGCTCAACGATAGAGAGGAGATGGACTTCTCCAGCTTCATCGAAAATCTCAAAACCCATGAGATGGAAATGAAGGTGAGAGAAGAAAGGGAGACTCCAAAGAAGAAAGCGATAGCTTTCAAGGCTACTCTCTCATACTTTGTTGAAGAAGAATCGTCGGAAGATGCTGATGAGAACTTTGCCATGCTCATTAGGAAAGTGAATAAGATGTTTTATAAGAAGGGAAGACAAAGCAACTTCTAAAGAGGAAGATATCAAGGAAGATTTGAAAAGAAGAAAGAGGAGATGGGTCCTTACTTTCATTGTAAGAAGACAAGCCATCTAATTGTGAATTGCCCCTCACTTCAAGCCACTACCTCCAAGAACGTGCATAAGAAGAAGAAAGCGATGGTAGCCACTTGGGATGATTCAAAAATGGATTCCGAAGAGGAGATTGATGCCGCACACGTTTACTTCATGGTAAACGGAGGGAGACTTTCATGGTAAATCTCGAGACCACTTTAGAAGATGATGATTTAAGTATGGATCAACTTGCACAATTTTTTAAAGAATTACAAAATAGATATGAAATTTCTCTTGTACAAAATAAAACATTGAAAAAGAAAATGACTTTTTCAAGAATAAGCTTGAAATTATTTTTAAAGAGAAAAATGACTTATCTATTTCTTTTGAGGAAATGAAAAAGGATTTTGATAAATACAAACTTATTTGTTAGGGTAAAAGCCCTAATATTGCTTTTAACAAAAATGAATTTTTGAATATCCAAAAACGTATTGATGTTTTGGATACCACTTTGAAAAAGCATGCATTTGACATTAACAAATTTGCTTCTATATTTTCAAAGGGAAAAACCCAAAGGAAACATACAACCTCATTCATCTCACACACACCAAGAAAAACATGCACAACATGCATATACACATCAACATAAGCATGCTTTCATGTATGGCAAAGTGTACACATGTGTACATTACGGCCGCAAAGGCCATTTAGCAAAATTTTGTTATGTTAAGTTAAACTTGTTAAACAAAAATGTTTGTGTTCGAGAATATACTAACCCTATAGGACCAAAAAGATTTGCGTATAAAAAAACACACCCAACTTGATTGATGTAGGTGTGTCGTACTCCTCTAAGACATAAGGGGAGATGGTGCCTTGGTGGAGGATGCATCGTAGCTCAGAGGATCAACATTCATATTGCATCACTATCAAGAAGCACCTATTTTGGAGATTGCCTATGGTTTGGTAACTTCTCCATTTAAAAATTTCATTTCTAACTTGATCTATATATGCATAAGAATAGCTAGCTTTTCTTTTGTGGTAATATGCTTTAGTTATGAATACATGATTTTTGTAGTTTTATGGCTTGCTTAGATTCAAACTAGTCCATTAACATTGCTTTTGTTCTTTACTAGCCCATCAATTGCTTGCCCATGTTTATAGTATTTTCCTCTGCTCACTTGGTTGATAGATATCTTTGCATGTATGTGTACATAGATTAATTTATTTGCTCATATACATGTATATTTACTTTGTTTGTATATCTATCTTGTTATTGGGTATTTTATTTAAACTATATTTAAGCAATAAATTAAGATAGCAATTGCGTGCCTCAACTCTTATCTAGAGGAATGATGAGCAGAAATTCAGAACCCGTTAAGGGTATTCAACTTCAATATCTTGTTTTTTTTAATTGCTTGACATATGATTTAAATTGTTGAAATTTTTTTAATATAATAAAAAAATTATTTTGATATCATTTTTTTGTGTTTTTCATGCCTATAAGATTTTTGGTGTTATTTCTCTATTTTATATATAAAAATATCCAATTTAAAATATTTTTCAAAAGCACTTAATTTATATTTTCTAAAACTGTTTTTTGGGTAGTTCCGATAGACCGACCGGTCGACCGAATTGACCTGGAATAGGTCGATCGATCATGCCATCGACCGAGGGAACCTGAAACAAAAGAATTTGACCTAAGCCGGTAGACCGACTGTAACCGAGATGCTCTCGGTTGGACCTCGGTCAACCGGCGGTCGACCGTGAGTCATATCTGCTGATTTTTTACCCGTTTTAAAATCCCTAAAATCCCTAATCTCTCTCATTTTCTCTCCTCCACTGACTCTTTCCTCTTCTCCTCCCTAATTTCCTTCATCCTATCTCTCCCAAACCCCTTCCAAACTCAATTAATCCATTAAATTTGTTGGATCTCTCCTCAAAACTTCAGATTCGCTTGTTTTCAAGGAGAAATTTCGGTCTCTTCAAGGTATACTCCCTAAATCTTCCCAAATCTTCCTTATTTCATAATTTTTCCTTGAAATCTTTCTAAAATTTATGCCTAAATCTTGTTTATCATCTTCCTAGCTTTATCATGTCTTGGAGGCTTAGATCTGAGAAGGGTAAACAACCCAAATCCTCATTAAATACCTTTTCTTCTCAAAATGCATCTCATAAGTTTTCTATTCTCCATAATAAACTTATAATTTCTAGTAGAACTATTATGCTCGCAGATTTTGAGCACTTAAGTCTTGCAAATATTTTGGATACAAGCTCTCTTGAATACCTAATCATCATTAAGGTATCCGTCTACCCTGAGCTTGTGCATTATTTTTACTCAAATCTGACCTTTCAAAACAATCATATCAGATCTAGGGTTCTGGGCAAGGATATTAACATTTCTTTAGATTGATTTGCCCATCTGCTACATCTCTTCTGTGAGGGTATAGATATCTATAATGTTGATATACATGATTTAAATATTCTGACGGTGAATCTTTCCTCACCGCATCTCTCTTACTTCACGATGTTGATAACCTGGCCTTAGTTAGAAACGAGGAGGTGAAGTATTACACGCTCACCGCCTAGGTCCTAACTAAGACAGTGCTCTATAATCTCCTGCCAAAATTAGGAGAATATAGTTATGCTCGGGGTTTTGCTCCCCTCTTGATTTATTGCCTTCTGAAAGGCATTAAAGTTAACATTCCTAAGCTCATCATTGATTTCATGGCTTCTGAGCACCTCGTGATCCCAAACCGGCACTTACCATTTGGGATGCTCAATACCAGACTCCTCAAATAATTAAAATTTGATCTTTCTGTTGAACGGTTCATCGAACCGTCTGTTGACATCAACAGTACTCTCCTTAAGAGGATGCATGCTAGGGAGCATGCTCCTGCTCCTCAGCCCCCTCCTATCATTCCTGCTGTTGTCCCTAGATCCTCTTCAGCCTTCTCAGCCTCTGTTGATCCAAACACAGCTCTCTCTGCTTAGCTTCGTGAATATGATCGGAAGATGACCATAAATTTTAAAAGGATAGAGCATAGAGTTCAGAACGACCTGCAATATATCTGCTCATCCATTCGGTATCTTCAGACGTGTGTCGACGAGACCTATAGTAGGAACGGTTGGCCTGTTTCTCTTTCGAGAGGCCACGCACAGTCTCTTCCTGCATCGGGTTCTCCGTTTGATACCTAGGTACCTCCTCCAACTCCTTCCGAGGCACCAGCTCCTCCTGAAGATCCGGACTTTCAGGAAGAGTAACCCCTTTTGTGTCGATGACAAAAAATAGGAGAGAGATTTTGTGGAGTTATCTACAAGTTTCTTATTTTCATGTCTTTATTTATGTACTTTTTTATGTGGACATTAGTATTTAGTGTTTGGACATGTGTATTTATATTGTAGCACTTATTTTATGGTTTGGAACTTGTTTTGAGATTGGCATGAGCCTTTGTGCGGACAAATTTCTATTATGATATCATTGTTGTCTATGAAAAGTTAATCTATTTTTATTGTTGATATTTGATGCGTATCTTCGGTGTATGATATGTGGTGCGTTTGTGTTCGTGAGTATTCTTTGTAAACCAACCATTTACCACTTATTTTGGAGGTTAGGAGGTTATTGGTTGGTTGGAGAAAACTGTTTGTGCATACACCTTTGTAATTCTGTATTCTTGGTATGCATAGATGGGTTGCATAGAGCTTAATTGATATTTCTTATTCATATGTTTTTATTGATGCATGTTACCTATATATCACATTTGATATATCCATGTGTTTAGGGGGAGTTTTGCTTGAAGTCTTTTCCGAAAATTATTTGTGATAACTCCATGTGTTTTGTCATCATCAAAAAGAGGGAGATTGTTGGCCCAAAGGCTATTAGCCCTAGTTTTGATGATAATAAAACATATGTAGTTATGTTTTAACAATCTTGTTTAACAAAGCTTCAGGTTAACTCTTTGTTGCATTTCAGCTCCATCACAAGACTCACACATTTAGAAGGTAAGAAGATGTAGATCCCAGAGGCTAAGCACATATACAAGCTCAATGATCAAGATTGTAAGAGAAGACTATATCAAGATTTGTATTTTTACTTTTGTATTTTAGATAGAATTTATAGTCGCTTATTAAAACTAAGATGATATAGGTTGATAGCTCTTTTGGGATTGACACACACACATCTTTCATATTTCTAAAGTATTTTAAAAAGAGTTCAAGACTATTCTCTTAGTCGTTTTCAAGATCGAGTTTCGAAAAAACTGGTTTTCGATTTAGAAATGTGTCTCTATAAAATATAGCTCTAACTTTGTTTTGTGTTAATCCATGATCACACACTGGTTCTATCAAGTCCCTAGAACTCTATTTTGTGTTTAAAGATCAAAGTTTATTTTATTAGAAAAAGATTGGTTTTAAAAAGATCTCCATAACAAGCTTTTGGCCTACGGTCGGTCGACTGACCGGTCGACCGTAGGTAGAGTAGAATTGCTCTGTCGGTTGATCGAGCGGTCGACCGACATGCACCAAAGTGCATTGTGTGCACTTCGATCAACCGTGCGGTCGACCGGCTGCAAGAGTTTTGCTCTCAGTTGGGTCCGGTCGACCGACAGAGAGCTTTGCTCTCAGGTTAGGAAAAACAGTCAACCGACCAGTCGACCACTATCCCCAATCGTTAGAAATCCGACCATTGGCAGTCGACCTACTGGTCGACTGACAGAAGAATTTCCTTTTGATTTTTCCCAACGGCTATATTTCAGTTTATCTTTTTCTAAGTCTTTTCCCAACAGCTCTTTTTGGTTATCTCCTTATGTTTTCATCCCCTATATATAGTGGGACTGTAGAAAAACCAAAAATAAGTTGGAAGAAGTTTGAACAAGTTTTTATTAGTTTACAAGAAGATTTAATCAAGTTTTAGTCTTTTTCTTAAAAGATTTTCTTTTGAGCCAAAATTTCACATTCTTGATTTTTAGCTTGAGCCTTCCCTCTACATCTTTACAAGTTATTTTCACTACACAATCTCAAAGAGTTTCTCCTCCTCATCTTGATTATAGGATTGTGCATGTGAGCCTTTTATGATCAAGTGAAGATCATCGATTTCCTTCTATTATGAAGTTGTAGAGGTTGCGGTCTCAAGTGAGCTAGTGAGCTCTGTTGTTGGTGTTGCGGCATCGCGAGAGAGTACTCGTGAGTCTATTGAGATCTAATGAGAATTTGTAATGATTGACGATCTAGTGAGAGCGGTCATAATGAAAATCCTTCATAGTGCTGAAGCCGAAACCGTAGAGCAGTAGCTCGAACCTCGAAACATATCATCTTGTTTGTGATTGCTTACTCTTTCTCTTTTCACTCTACTCTCTCTTTACTTACTTGCACTCTTATATTGTGTACTTATTTGAAAGTATTACTTAAGTTGTGATTGGTATTTGTTAGGTTGTTAGCAAGTAAATTTTAATTCCGCATTATTTGCCATTTAGTATAGCCATCACCTATTCACCTCCCTCTAGGTGATTTACACATACATATTTGGACACACACACACACATGCACATGTGTTTGTGCATGTATGTATGTTAGTACCAATATAAATACATACACATACATCGATACACACACATACTTTGTAGAAAATCGGTGTTTAAAATCTCAGTTTCGGTCATGGTTTTAGTATGAATATCCTGAGTATCATTATCTGATTTTTGGTACCTAATACAATCTTGGCTCATACTATCAGTTCATATTGTGGCTAATGTTATCGATATTATCGATATTTATAGGAAGTTAAAGATATTGATACTAAAACCATTAGACGATACTAAGATTTTATACACCGATTTATCTATGTATGTATGAATGGATGTATGTATGCTTGTGTATGTACCTATTTATCCATAAACACATATATAGATATATACACATATTCGGATACACATACATACATACGAACATACATAGGTACATGCATAAATACATATATATATAGATTAACACACACACACACACACACACACACAACACATACATGTATGCACACATGCACACTCGTGCATTGGCACATACGTGAATAATTTTATATGTAGGTGTTTATGTATTGATGCGAGTATATGCGATGTATATATATGTGTGTATATTGATGTATGATGTATATACACATGTATAGATACAAAATATATGCTTACACGCGTGTGCGCACTTACACACACGCGCGCGCATATGCTCATGATACTCCTGACATACTCCTGCTCATTCCTATAATCTGATAATTATTTAATAAACTATAAAAAGGATCACTTACACCGGGTCGGAGGAAACTGATGGACGCCGTTGTGATGTCGTATTTATAATGGTGGATTATAATACGAAGTGTCGTGTGGGGCGTGATATAAGTCCCCAATGAAGTGTCGAGTAGGGCGTTATGTAAGTCCGTGAAGGCAGGAGTCAGAATTTCAAAGGTCGTTGTCCCGGGCAGAGGCGGGACCTACTATAAATATGACTCGTTAGGTTTTCATCAGTTTTCAATAACAAACCTCGACTTGCTCTTATATGGATGTATGTATGTTGAGATGTACACCAGGACAAATATCTAGATATATGGGTCGGACGAGTAATAATAATAAGATGCTAATTAATAATTCATTATGTTGTTTTGAACTCGGGTTGTATACGCTTGGATTACAGTGACATGGGGCATAAGGTATATAGATGAGGGTTTTCTTATTTGGATTATTCCTTTAATGTATACCCTTATGAAGTTGTAAACTGAGCTTGTACAGTTGAATTTGCTCGTATTTGGTATTATCAGTTTTATCAATTTTCTATCAGTTTTATGATGTTTTCTTAGTCTAGGAGACAACACAGGTTATATGAACTCAGAATACGGTAATGTGAGATGCAAGGTATATAGATGAAGGTTTTCTTATTTGGATTATTCCTTCGACGTACTAATCTCATGGATCAATAATTTGTACTTATATAACTAGTTTTGCCACATTCTCTTTACTTACTGCCTCATTGCCTGCTCCTGTATGTTTGTGCTCATGACACGGTTTTCAATACATATTCTTTGACTCGGATTTATCGATACACGTGTGCTTGTCCTTACACGCCACTTGGCTTTCGCCTCACCACTCATTGGAGAGTTCTGACTCTCCTAAACCTGCATGTTCAGATCTTGGAGCTTGATCAGTGATGGACTTCTTGGTGATCAGAGTTGCGCAGCGGTATCATTGTGGACCAGCAGTTGACCAGTCTGGGGCCTTATCCTTCCAAGCCCCCTTGCTTATCTCTTGAGTTTCCCTTTTATAACTTTTGAGCACATTTTATACTGTTCATAATTGTATATCTCTTTGTATTTTCACGTTTGCGCCTATTAGTGATGTAATATTCTTTTAATATTGTGTCACATCCTATGATAACTTTGTAATTGTACTCATATGTTGGAATGTATAATGCACCACGTGCTTTCTTACTTTGATTCCTGCCTGTATTGATGCTTAGCGTTTGTATGCGAAGGTATTTCTGACCTACTTATATACGTCACAGTAACGTCTCCGTACCTACGGGATCGGGGCATTACATGAGTACCTAACTTGTAGATAATACATTTATACTTTATATTAAATCAAGAAACAAAATAAATTTATTATTTTATTAAATATGTTTAAAGAGCAATCATGCATATTCTATGAACAGTGATTTACCAATAAGTACCGTTTATGAAACAATAATTACAATGATTTATCAATAATTATAGTTTATTAAATAAAAAACATGTATTTCAATTACAGTGATTTACCACTTACATCATTAATTGGACAATAATTATCGTTTATTAAATTAATCAATAAATTAATGTTATTCAACATGATAAAATATAATTTTATAAAAGAAACACATTCACATAGTTGTTGCAGAGATGGAGCTCTCTTTCCTATGATCACAACAGCTCAAGAATCATCTAGATCGGATACCGGATGCTCAATATATCGCCCAAACACTAAAATGCATAAAAATGAGTTAAATATGTAACGTATAGGATTTAGAATGAAATAAATTTTTTAACAGGGGGTTTTGTGAAGTTTTACCTTTATTAATTTAGATGCGGATCTGGGTTGCTTATTGCGTTGGGTTTAGATCAAATAACCTAACTAATAAATAAATTCTAACTAATCCTAAAATCCTAATTAAACCTAATCCCCTTCATCTCCTTTTATTCCTCCCTGCAACCGCACCAAGCCCACCCAGGCATCCAACGCACCCTCCATCCTCCCATGGCGCTGCACACAGCCGTGCCTTCATCTCCACCCGCCAGAGCCCCGCGCCTAGCAGCACTTCCCGGGCTTCTTCCTAGGCCGTCCTTCTCCTTCGTCGAGCACAGGCCACGCAATCATCACGACAACCCCCGGAGCAACCCCCTACAGCCGACACACCCTCCTTTTCTTGGCCGAGATCCTTGGGCAGCAACCCCATGCACATAGATCCATCCACCACCATCTCCCTGGCAAACCCAAGCCACAATCCCCTTTGGCGGAGCATACACTCCTCCGCCTTCTCTACATCATCTCCGAACCTCCACCCATATTGCACAACCAAGCCTCTCTGCCGAGCCATGACTCTCCCATGCAGCTAAACTTCCCCACCTCTTATCTCTCCGTGAGTCAACGACGATCGCCGTCGCACGAACACACCCACATCCTTACTAGCGGGATCCTCGAGCCGTCGACCACATTCGGATCCTCCGCCGTGCCGCCTCGGAGCCATTCACCATGGCTGAGCTTCTCCCCTGCGTGTGAGTCTTCATCCTTCTCTCCTTCTTTGTTTCTCTTTCATTTTATTTTTAAGGTACATGTAATTAATGTGTGTGTTAGAGTGTGCATGGACTTGTATGTGTGCTGTTGTGTAGGTGCGTGAGCTTGTATGTGGGTGCGTGAGTTCATGTGTAGGTGCCGCGTGCATGGATGAGTAGGTGAGGTTGTGTATGCATTTATGCATGGATGTGTGTGAGTTAAAATGTATGATATAGGTATATGTTTTATATGTTTGTCCATGAGTGTGTAAATGCATGAGTATGATTTAATTAATGTATAGGTGTGTATAGTTAACAGTAAGTATTTATTGATTTAGATATGTGTGTTTGATGTGTATGCATGGATGGGTATGTATATATATGTATGCATGTGTATACTCGTATATAGCATAATGTATGCTTGGGTATATACAAGAGTACCTATATGTGTATGTACTAGTGTATTATGTGTGTTTGGTTGCATGTGGTAGCGTTTCAGACTCATTCGGGCGATCGAAACTCGATAACGGGTGATTCAGATTTTTGCGGTTATAGACCCGATACACTGGAGATTCGAAGACTGACCCATGGGATGATTTGGAGATCCGTACCAGTTTGTACGGTGAAGACCAGACGACAATTTAGTTTCAAAATCGCGTCATTTCATGTGAGTGTTTGCTCTTGTGCTATTTTCTTATTTTTCGTTGTCACTAGATATTTGTGTTTTATTCATATTATTTCATGTGATCGTTTGATATAGCTTACTGGTATGATTGTCTGTATCATCTCATGTGATGTCAGTGAGTACTCACTTTATTTGTACAGTTGATTCGAGCATTTATCTACGTCATTTCATGTGATGATTGGTTGCTATTATTGATTCAGGACTAGTTGAGGTATAACTTATACTGTGACTTGATTTGATCTACTGATCAGTTGGTCTAATTCACATTTGAGGATAGAAGACATATTTTATGTATAGTGCTTGTTGACCATTGTTGGTGATAATCTGACTGGAGCTCTTTTGGATATTGAGGATAAGTAGATGTGACATTGCTTTATCGATGGACTGACTGATACAAGGAATGATATGGACTTAGTTAAAGTTATTTACATTGGATCTTGATCAGTTTATAGAGGAGATTGATCTTGTTAGATTGTTATCAAGTGTCGTGTGTATAACTTACTTTTGATATTGATGTATAACATGATCAATCTTTTGGATTATTGAAACAAGGACTTTCAGATTTACCCTGATTATATTGATTGAGTATTGATGATCTTATCGACATTGGATATTAGATGTAGAGATGATCGAGATGACATGTTAATCGAGGATATTGCACTCCTTAATTATGATCTTGATTATGGTTAGATAAATCTGGTTTTAAGGATGTTCTGTTCCTTATTTGTGATCTCAGTATTCATTGTTTTAGTTGATCTCGAGGATATATATATTACTTCATGATTGGTTCATGCCTATTTCAGTTATTTGGTTATAGAGATAGAGTTACTGTGAGAACGAATTTATTGATATCGGTAACTATATTATATATTCAGAGTTGATAGCAGTTATTGTTTGATCTCAGTTATTGGTGATTTAGAGGATCAGATCAGGTTGGTAGTGATGAGAGAACTAGTTATTGATTTATTAAACTTGTGGTTTACTGTACCGGATTACCTTGACATAGATTGGTATTTGATGTTTACGATGACAGTATCAAGATTATGGGTTGATGGATTCATTACTGTTATATCTAGCTTGAGTGGATGTGATGTTAATCAGTTCTATAGGAGACTGTCTATTGATTAGTGTTCAACTTGATCTAGTATTATTTAATGTTACCAAAATCACTGAGAAAGTATTGTTAAATTGTAACACCATGTACAGACCTATTGTTCATTGCATACACGATTACTGTTACTGTTATTGTTACTGTTCATCGTGTATATGTTTACTGTTTACTGACATACTGTACTGTTATTGTCACTGTATCATCCCAGTATTCTAAGTAACATGGATATTGATTGTTTTAACTGAATTAATTAATGATGTAAATAGACAACTTACATTGGGATTGGGAAAATTGATGGAGGAGACAACGTCTGTATTTTGGGTAGACCTAGGATACAGGTTGCGCAACCGACTGAGAGTTCCACTGTAGGGTTCCGGGGGATGACCGGCATCCCATCTGTACTGTTTACTGTTCCACTATTTTCACAGTAAGATTACTGTTACTGTTACTCAGTACCTAGCAGTATGGCCTGGTTCAGTGCCAGGAAATTTTCTGGTATATACGGGACCCACCTAAAGTATGGACAATGTCTCCAACATATCAGTTTCAATAATTTAGGATCTCGATTGGCACACGTGGTAGGCGTAGTATGGGATGCGTCTACTGCATGTAGCAGTTTGTATTCACTGACATAATAAATAATAACAAACTGTTCATAATGTACTAATACTGATTGTATTCACCCGATACATGTATACATGTTATGATAGACACCTGATAGTACCATAATCTGATTGGACATCTAGTTCTATTACTGACTGCCTTATTTTACTGTCTATTTATGTTCTGCTTGTTATTTCAGTCTTATTCCAGTATATATTATCTTCATACGCTCACATGTTATATGCACGTATACCTTCCCTTTTATTCTTACACATTCATTGAGAGTACTAACTCCTTAAATTTGCCTATCCAGATCTATGACTATTATTGTTGATCAGGTATTCAGAGAGGATCACAGGCATCTTGAGGAATCTAGAGTTTGCTCTATTTAATTACCGGTACTCTTACTTAACCTTTATCTCCGTTGATTCCTTATTCTCTATATATATCACTTTCAGTTGTTATTTCATTCCTTTATTTATTTGTTATCATGTATGGTTACTCATATGTTATATTGCAGTGTTATCATATCATCAAAGTGATTATATAACTTGTCCAGGTTATTTTAGAATTAGCGTGAATACGTGGGGTATTCTCCTTGCGTATATACGTAGTCGACTCCATTATCACGTATATTGAAAAGCGGGGCTTGACAGGAGGGAAAAGATGAAAAACACCTAGAGGGGAGGTGAATAGGTGTAAGTGCTAATCTAGAAACTAGATGCGCTAAATACGGAAGCTTAAAACAATATTGCAATCACACTTAATACAACCAACAAGTGTAGCCGAATTCCCCGTGAAGGGGCTCTGAACTAACTCCTCTTGATTCCCCTAAATATGGGTTGAGGTGCTATGTGAAGCTATTGTGGTTAAGTATAAGTGAGGCACACACAAACAAGCCAAGCATATAAGGATGATAAGCAATATGAAAGATGCAAGGCACAAATGCAAGCAATAAGATATGAATGAATGAATGATGCTTTGCACAAAATAAAGAGAGAGAGTTAGAGAGACAATGGATCAAACGCAAACACAAAGATATGTTTCGAGGTTCGAGCCCCTAGCTCTACGTCCCCGCCTTCACCGAGAAGGATTTCTAATCCACTATCTTGTCCACCGAGGACTCCCACCGAGGGAACCTTCATCGAGAAGGATTTGTAAAACAAGGGAGTACCGAACTCCACTCTCAAACACCACCTCACAACCGAGGGGTAGGCCCGTAGCCAAACAACAACCAACACCTCTACCGAAGAGGGTTAACAAACCAACCTCCACCTCTCACAAGAGGGAGCAAACAACAAGCCTCAACCTCTACTAAAGAGGGAGCAAACCAATCACCCGATCAACCTCTACCAACGAGGGATACAACAAAGCAAGGGTGTTTACAACAAGTGGTTTCTTTCAACCACAAACAATCACTCTTTCCTTTTTCCACAAAACAAAAAGATCCTAATAGATTAGGATAGTTGATATGCTCAAGTGTGGAAAACTAAGTGTTTCGATCAAAGAAATTCTCTTGGGAAAACAGCAAAATAGATATAGAAATTTAGATCAAAACTAATTCCCAAAACCCTAATTTCTTTAAAATAAACAAAACACTTAAAACAAATAGATGAAGCTTTTTGGCACAAAAACTATTTTGAAAACTTGTTTAAAACATTGAAGATGTCAGGAAATTTTAGCTCTAAAAATCTTGTCTAAAAACACCAAGCAATGGGGTATTTATAGCCCCAAAACAAAACTAGCCGTTAGGCTGATCTGTCAGCCTGACAGGCCTGCAGTCGGCCGGCCCGGCCGACCGCCAACGGTCAGAAATATGACCATTGGGGCATCCGGTCGACCGCACGGCCGACCGCCCAGATACAGAGAGCAAATCTCTCTGGTCCGGTTGACCGCCCGGTCGGCCGGCCCACTGTGCTGCCAGACGTGCACAAGGCTGTGCACGTCAGTCGACCGCAGGGTCGACCGGCCCTTGGTCCGGTCGACCGTGCGGTCGGCCGCCCTGGCCTGTCAGCCACTGTCCTGGGTCAGAAACACTTATTAAAAATATTTCTAAAAATTCTTTTATCTCTTGTAAAAATACCCAAAAATAGTTTTATCATTTTGCATTGATATATAAACATGTGATAAACATTTTAACTCAAATATCAAGCATATGAAACCATTTTTGTGTTTTAACATTTTTACCAAAAACCAAAACATGTATTTTATCAAACTTGTATTTTTCAATAGGAAATCTGATTTTTCCTAAAACTCATGAATAAACATATCAAAATAAGTTTGTTTAAGATATGAAGCATGTATGTATATCGAACACATCTAATATACATAAAAACCATTTAAACTTGTTTTGATCTAAACTATTCATGAAAACAAATCCAAACATAAAACTTGTGTGTTGTGCACTTGAGCATATCAACTATTCTTATCTTTACACATGGATCTAAAACACACTAAACTAAAACTAGGATACTTAAGTCTTCTTGACGATCTTCATCTTCAAGCCGACTCGATCCCAAACCGCGATCCACCGAGTGCAAAGGTATGATCTTGATGCTCGGGCTCGGAATCACCAAGTGAAGGCTTCCAAACTCATCTTTTTGAAGCAATCACCAACTAATATCTTAATCAATGATCTGTAACTAAAATCACAAGATTATTAGTAAACATAACTATATGAGTTAATCATCATCAAAACTAGAGAGGAAGGCCTCCGGGCCAACAACTCCCCCTTTTTGATGATGACAAAACTCATGGAGTTATATATGCATGGATTAAAGTTAAGCTTCAAAGAAGCTCCCCCTTAACTCATGCATAACAAATAAACATAATGAATATGCCATGAAGGCTCTTAAACATGAATGCATACATAGATATGCATAAACAATAAAAGGAACTAGGTACCAATGAAATTGTCAAAAATAAAACATTGCTCTAGATACCAATTAAACTTAAACTAAATTAAACTTAATATATGCAAAACATAAATATGCATATATAAAACTCAACAAACTCAAATTTTTTCTCCCCTTTTTGTCAATCATCAACAAAGGGTAAACAATCAAAACAAAACAAAATCTTCTCCCCCTTTTTACTACAAAGAAACAATCATCAATAAGAGGTAAAGGCAAAAACAAATCAATAAATTTTTCTCCCCTCTTTGTTCGAAACAACGAATCAACAAAGGGTTAAAAACAATAACAACAATGTTCTCCCCCTTTTGTCTAAAACAAAAACAAAGTCAATAAGGGGTGACTTTAAAACATGATACCAATTAAAAATATGTCAATGAAGTGCCTCTTGATATCAATAAAAATGAAAGCAACATCTTGATACCAATTGAAATAATTGTACATTAAAGGAAATGATACCAAAATAGAAATTCAATATTTTCTATTCATAAAGCAAAGGAGTGGAAATCAAATACCAATTGAAATACAAAACAAATTTTCTCCCCCTTTATGAAATACTAACTAAAATAATGCGTAGGCTTGAAATGAGATATCAATTGAAAAGCAATTGAAAACTAATCAATTGAAATAAAATTGAAACACAAGCTTAGCATAAACACAAACATATATATGTATGAAAAATAGATACCAATTGAAATTGATATTCTTTGAAATGCAAGCATACATATATAAAAATATATGAGTACACAAAAATGTCAATATTGATACCAATTGAAAGAATTCAATGATACTAATTGAAACAACAATAATGATCAAGTGTATACATCATATAACTACCACCCAACCATGTTCAAGTTTAAAAAGATTTTCACTATAAGGCATACATGAGCATGATCTCCCATCCAACCACCCTTGGGTTGGAAGGGGTTTTCAAAAAAAATAGATTTAAAAAATAAGGTTTGTTTGAAAAACTCTACCAAATGAAGAATATCGCAACTAGTTATAAAAAAAATTTGTAAACTAGTACGAAATCCTTCAAGTAAGGAATAAAACAAAATTATTTTTCATGAAACATGAAATCCACATGATAGTCAACACTCAAGTCAATGAAGCATAAATATGACTCATGAAAATAAAACACATGAGTAAACAATAAATGTGAGTGTACAAATACAATGTGAAGATCATAATCATGAAAGATGGACAATAAGCTCAATATTCTTTGAAACATGAAAACATGAAAATCATCAAAACTTATTTAATCTTCAAGGTTTATGTATGTCCTATACAAATTCAAGTATACATACATATTCAAACACAACGAGTCCACAAAGATATATGCATGAAGGCACGTGGCTCAAGAAGGATGTATATGTATAACAATAATTTGGATAAAATGGACATATACATGAAGTTAAACATAAACATAAAACAAATCCAAAATGGGAATACAAGTTTAAAATGCATGAATCATCAAAACTAGACTATACTAGCACATCTAATGGGAACAAATAAGCATTCAAGCACAAACATATATAGATTTATTTGTGGCCCACTATATGCACAAGTATATACCTAGTCTTAATGAAAACTAATATTTAAACATATATTCAAATCATGAAGCATCAAAACAAGATATAAATTAACATGAAAAACATAAACATGATTATTATATAAATTCACATGTTATTAAACTTATGATAAACATGATAGCTAAACAAATGGTGAGAACACAAAATAATAGTCCATATTAAACATGGGTATCTCAAATACTATACATGTATGTCAAGAGTCTAATAATCATGGCATTAACATAATAATCTATAAACATCAAAGCATGCTATAAATAATGAAATGGAAGGCATGTAAACAATAATGAGTTAGGAATCGTTACCAAAACCTAGAAGGCAACTCTCCTTGTCTCCAAAACATGGTGGTCTTCCCACCAAACCTCCCTTGAAAGTGATGCATCCAAATAGTTTCCTTTAAGCACGGAATGCATCCACTCCAAGGCACCGCTACTCTCACGTCATGTCAGAGCCCACACCTACATCATAAATAAGAGGGGTGGTCTTTGGTGCCCACAACTTTTTGGGTCCATGGGGTTAGCATCTTCTCTAACCCAAACAAAATTATTTGCTAAATTTGAAACATGTATTCTATCATAACAAAATTTAGCAAGGTGGCCCTTACGTCCACAATGTGTACAAGTGTACACATGAGCATACATAGTGTGATGGGTGTGTCCGTGAGGAGCATGTGTATCCGTGGGGGGTGTGCATGCATAATAGATGGAACTTGTTTCTTTCGAAACAAAGTTTCCAAACGTGTATGCTCTTGGCACATTGGCTCAAGGTGGAGCCCAAACAATCTACACTCTTCTTAAGCAAACAAATATCATTATTAATCCTAGAAGAAGAGGTACATGCAATAGGTAGACTAGATGAAGAGGCTACACTAGCATGGCAAACATGTGCATCAATATTATTTTTCAAAACAATATTTTTCTTTAAACAAACTTCTAAATCCTTTGAAATAGAATCAATTTTTATTTTCAAAGAATTATTTTCTTTTACAACAAATTCAATTTTTGAAGACAAAATTTTATTTTTCTTCAAAACATTTTCACAATCATTTTTATTTTTCAAAAATATATTTTCTTTTAGTGCAAGGTCTAGTTGAGATCTCAATGAATCCCTTTCATTATAGACCTCAACCTTCTCATGCAAAACCTTGTCAAGTTTAGAAGACAATTTTTCATTTTCTTTATTTAAAGCACAAGTCTTCTTTTTCAAAATTTTATACTTTTCAATCAATTTTTCATACACAATAGATAGTTCTTCATTTAAAGCATGAGCATCATAATCATCACATGAAGAACTAGCATCAAAACTATCTAGTTGAGATTCTGATTGTACCTCAAGGGAGTCATTCCCTTGGATCATATGGCATTGTTGTGGCTCGGATTCTCCACTATATTCCTCCTTTTGTTGGATTGGCAATTGAAACTTGGAGTGGTGGTGGTTGTCAACTTGTTCCACACTGCAAAGGCGGAATCAAGATTAGAAACATGCATAGATAATCTTTTGGAAGTGTGCTTCTAATGGCCTCAAGGGCTTGTGCATTGGCCCCTATATGATTGCTATTACCAAGATAGCATTTCTTGGTAGCGGCAAAGAAAACATGCAAGCCTAGGATTTGTAGGTAAATGGACATCTTAGTCTTCCAAATAAGAATGTTGAAGCATCAAACATAGGAGGGGTCATGAAGTCCATGGGTTCAAACTATATGCGTGCAAACAAGCAAATGCAAACAAGATTAGCAAACAAAGGATCTCACTCCTAGGATGTTAAGCCTAATATCAGGAGCGTAGGCTCTGATACCAATTGAAAAACACCTAGAGGGGGGTGAATCGGTGTAAGTGCTAATCTAGAAACTAGATGCGCTAAATGCGGAAGCTTAAAACAATATTGCAATCACACTTAATACAACCAACAAGTGAAGTCGAATTCCCCGTGAAGGGCTCTGGACTAACTCCTCTTGATTCCCCTAAATATGGGTTGAGGTGCTATGCGAAGCTCTTGTCGTTAAGTATAAGTGAGGCACACACAAACAAACCAAGCATATAAGGATGATAAACAATATGAAAGATGCAAGGCACAAATGCAAGTAACAAGATATGAATGAATGAATGATGCTTTGCACAATATAAAGAGAGAGAGTTAGAGAGACAATGGATTAAACGCAAACACAAAGATAAGTTTCGAGGTTCGAGCCCCTAGCTCTACGTCCCCGCCTTCACCGAGAAGGATTTCTAATCCACTATCTTGTCCACCGAGGACTCCCACCGAGGGAACCTTCACCGAGAAGGATTTGTACAACAAGGGAGTACCGAACTCCTCTCTCAAACACCACCTCACAACTAAGGGGTAGGCCCGTAGCCAAACAACAACCAACACCTCTACCGAAGAGGGTTTACAAACCAACCTCCACCTCTCACAAGAGGGAGCAAACAACAGGCCTCAACCTCTACTAAAGAGGAAGCAAACCAATCACCCGATCAACCTCTACCAAAGAGGGATACAACAAAGTAAGGGTGTTTACAACAAGTGGTTTCTTTCAACCACAAACAATCACTCTTTCCTTTTTCCACAAAACAAAAAGATCCTAATAGATTAGGATAGATGATAGGCTCAAGTGTGAAAAACTAAGTGTTTTGATCAAAGAAATTCTCTTGGGAAAACAGCAAAATAATATAGAAATTTAGATCAAAAACTAATTCCCAAACCCTAATTTCTTTGAAATAAATAAAACACTTAAAACAAATAGATGAAGCTTTTTGGCACAAAAACTATTTTGAAAACTTGTTTAAAATACTGAAGATGTCAGGAAATTTTAGCTCTAAAAATCTTGTCTAAAAACACCAAGCAATGGGGTATTTATAGCCCCAAAACAAAACTAGCCGTTAGGCTGATCTGTCAGCCTGACAGGCCTGTGGTCGGCCGGCCCGGCCGACCGCCAACGGTCAGAAATGTGACCGTTGGGGCATCCGGTCGACCGCACGGCCGACCGCCCAGATACAGAGAGCAAAGCTCTCTGGTCCGGTCGATCGCCCGGTCGGCCGGCCCACTGTGCTGCCAGACGTGCACAAGGCTGTGCACGTCAGTCGACCACAGGGTCGACCGGCCCTTGGTGCGGTCGGCCGCCCTGGCCTGTCAGCCACTGTCCTGGGTCAGAAACACTTGTTAAAAATATTTCTAAAAATTCTTTTATCTCTTGTAAAAATACCCAAAAATAGTTTTATCATTTTGCATTGATATATAAACATGTGATAAACATTTTAACTCAAATATCAAGCATATGAAACCATTTTTGAGTTTTAACATTTTTACCAAAAACCAAAACATGTATTTTATCAAACTTGTATTTTTCAAAAGGAAATCTGATTTTTCCTAAAACTCATGAATAGACATATCAAAATAAGTTTGTTTAAGATATGAAGCATGTATGTATATCGAACACATCTAATATACATAAAAACCATTTAAACTTATTTTGATCTAAACTATTCATGAAAACCAAATCCAAACATAAAACATGTGTGTTGTGCACTTGAGCATATCAACTATTCTTATCTTTACACATGGATCTAAAACACACTAAACTAAAACTAGGATACTTAATTCCTCTTGACGATCTTCATCTTCAAGCCGACTCGATCCCAAACCGTGATCCACCGAGTGCAAAGGTATGATCTTGATGCTCGGGCTCGGGAATCACCAAGTGAAGGCTTCCAAACTCATCTTTTTGAAGCAATCACCAACTAATATCTTAATCAATGATTTGTAACTAAAATCACAAGATTATTAGTAAACATAACTACCTGAGTTAATCATCATCAAAACTAGAGAGGAAGGCCTCCGGGCCAACAATCTCCCCCTTTTTGATGATGACAAAACTCATGGAGTTATATATGCATGGATTAAAGTTAAGCTTCAAAGAAGCTCCCCCTTAACTCATGCATAACAAATAAACATAATGAATATGCCATGAAGGCTCTTAAACATGAATGCATACATAGATATGCATAAACAATAAAAGGAACTAGATACCAATGAAATTATCAAAAACAAAACATTGCTCTAGATACCAATTAAACTTAAACTAAATTAAACTTAATATATGCAAAACATAAATATGCATATATAAAACTCAACAAACTCAAAATCTTTCTCCCCCTTTTTGTCAATCATCAACAAAGGGGTAAACAATCAAAACAAAACAAAATCTTCTCCCCTTTTTACTACAAAGAAACAATCATCAATAAGAGGTAAAAGCAAAAACAAATCAATAAATTTTTCTCCCCTTTTTGTTCGAAACAATGAATTAACAAAGGGTTAAAAACAATAACAACAATGTTCTCCTCCTTTTGTATAAAACAAAACAAAGTCAATAAGGGGTGACTTTAAAACATGATACCAATTAAAAATATGTCAATGAAGTGCCTCTTGATATCAATAAAAATGAAAGCAACATCTTGATACCAATTGAAATAATTGTACATTAAAAGCAAATGATACCAAAATGGAAATTCAATATTTTCTATTCATAAAGCAAAGGAGTGGAAATCAAATACCAATTGAAATACAAAAACAAAATTTCTCCCCCTTTATGAAATACTAACTAAAACAATGCGTAGGCTTGAAATGAGATATCAATTGAAAAGCAATTGAAAACTAATCAATTGAAACAAATTGAAACACAAGCTTAGCATAAACACAAACATATATATGTATGAAAAATAGATACCAATTGAAATTGATATTCTTTGAAATGCAAGCATACATATATAAAAATATATGAGTACACAAAAATGTCAATATTGATACCAATTGAAAGAATTCAATGATACCAATTGAAATAACAATAATGATCAAGTGTATACATCATATAACTACCACCCAACCATGTTCAAGTTTAAAAAGATTTTCACTATAAGGCATACATGAGCATGATCTCCCATCCAACCACCCTTCGATTGGTAGGGGTTTTCAAAAAAAATAGATTTAAAAAATAAGGTTTGTTTGAAAAACTCTACCAAATGAAGAATATCGCAACTAGTTATAAGAAAAATTTGTAAACTAGTACGAAATCCTTCAAGCAAGGAAAAAAACAAATTATTTTCATAAAACATGAAATCCACATGATAGTTAACACTCAAGTCAATGAAGCATAAATATGACTCATGAAAAAAAAACACATGAGTAAACAATAAATGTGAGTGTATAAATACAATGTGAAGATCATAATCATAAAAGATGGACAATAAGCTCAATATTCTTTGAAACATGAAAACATGAAAATCATCAAAACTTATTTAATCTTCAAGGTATATGTATGTCCTATACAAATTCAAGTATACATACATATCCAAACACAACGAGTCCACAAAGATATATGCATGAAGGCACGTGGCTCAAGAAGGATTATATGTATAACAATAATTTGGATAAAATGGACATATACATGAAGTTAAACATAAACATAAAACAAATCCAAAAATGGGAATACAAGTTTAAAATGCATGAATCATCAAAACTAGACTATACTAGCACATCTAATGGGAACAAATAAGCATTCAAGTACAAACATATATAGATTTATTTGTGGCCCACTATATGCACAAGTATATACCTAGTCTTAATGAAAACTAACATTTAAACATATATTCAATCATGAAGCATCAAAACAAGATATAAATTAACATGAAAAACATAAACATGATTATTATATAAATCCACATGTTATTAAACCTATGATAAACATGATAGCTAAACAAATGGTGAGAACACAAAATAATAGTTCATATTAAACATGGGTGTCTCAAATACTATACATGTATGTCAAGAGTCTAATAATCATGGCTTTAACATAATAATCTATAAACATCAAAGCATGCTATAAATAATGAAATGGAAGGCATGTAAACAATAATAAGGAGTTAGGAATCGTTACCAAAACCTAGAAGGCAACTCTCCTTGTCTCTAAAACATCCCACCAAACCTCCCTTGAAAGTGATGCATCCAAATAGTTTCCTTTAAGCATGGAATGCATCCACTCCAAGGCACCGCTACTCTCACGTCATGTGAGAGCCCACACCTACATCATAAATAAGAGGGGTGGTCTTTGGTGCCCACAACTTTTTGGGTCCATGGGGGTTAGCACCTTCTCTAACCCAAACAAAATTATTTGCTAAATTTTAAACATGTATTCTATCATAACAAAATTTAGCAAGGTGGCCCTTACGTCCACAATGTGTACAAGTGTACACATGAGCATACATAGTGTGATGGGTGTGTCCGTGAGGAGCATGTGTATCCGTGGGGGGTGTGCATGCATAATAGATGGAACTTGTTTCTTTTGAAACAAAGTTTCCAAACGTGTTTGGCTCTTGGCACATTGGCTCAAGGTGGAGCCCAAACAATCTACACTCTTCTTAAGCAAACAAATATCATTATTAATCCTAGAAGAAGAGGTACATGCAATAGGTAGACTAGATGAAGAGGCTACACTAGCATGGCAAACATGTGCATCCATATTATTTTTCAAAACAATATTTTTCTTTAAACAAACTTCTAAATCCTTTGAAATAGAATCAATTTTATTTTCAAAGAATTATTTTCTTTTACAACAAATTCAATTTTTGAAGACAAAATTTTATTTTTCTTCAAACATTTTCACAATCATTTTTATTTTTCAAAAATATATTTTCTTTTAGTGCAAGGGCTAGTTGAGATCTCAATGAATCCCTTTCATTATAGACCTCAACCTTCTCTTGCAAAACCTTGTCAAGTTTAGAAGACAATTTTTCATTTTCTTTATTTAAAGCACAAGTCTTCTTTTTCAAAATTTTATACTTTTCAATCAATTTTTCACACACAATAGATAGTTCTTCATTTAAAGCATGAGCATCATAATCATCACATGAAGAACTAGCATCAAAACTATCTAGTTGAGATTCTGATTGTACCTCAAGGGAGTCATTCCCTTGGATATATGGCATTGTTGTGGCTCGGATTCTCCACTAGATTCCTCCTCTTGTTGAATTGGCAATTGAAGCTTGGAGGTGGTGGTGGTTGTCAACTTGTTCCACACTGCAAAGGCGGAATCAAGATTAGAAATATGCATAAGATAATCTTTTGGAAGTGTGCTTCTAATGGCCTCAAGGGCTTGTGCATTGGCCCCTATATGATTGCTATTACCAAGATAGCATTTCTTGGTAGCGGCAAAGAAAACATGCAAGCCTAGGGTTTGTAGGTAAATGGACATCTTAGTCTTCCAAATAAGAATGTTGGAAGCATCAAACATAGGTGGGGTCATGAAGTCCATGGGTCCAAACTATATGTGTGCAAACAAGTAAATGCAAACAAGATTAGCAAACAAAGGATCTCACTCCTAGGATGTTAAGCCTAAGTATCAGGAGCGTAGGCTCTGATACCAATTGAAAAACACCTAGAGGGGGGGTGAATAGGTGTAAGTGCTAATCTAGAAACTAGATGCGCTAAATGCGGAAGCTTAAAACAATATTGCAATCACACTTAATACAACCAACAAGTGTAGCCGAATTCCCCGTGAAGGGCTCTGGACTAACTCCTCTTGATTCCCCTAAATATGGGTTGAGGTGCTATGTGAAGCTCTTGTCGTTAAGTATAAGTGAGGCACACACAAACAAGCCAAGCATATAAGGATGATAAGCAATATGAAAGATGCAAGGCACAAATGCAAGCAATAAGATATGAATGAATGAATGATGCTTTGCACAATATAAAGAGAGAGAGTTTGAGAGACAATGGATCAAACGCAAACACAAAGATATGTTTCGAGGTTCGAGCCCCTAGCTCTACGTCCCCGCCTTCACCGAGAAGGATTTCTGATCCACTATCTTGTCCACCGAGGACTCCCACCGAGGGAACCTTCACCGAGAAGGATTTGTACAACAAGGGAGTACCGAACTCCTCTCTCAAACACCACCTGACAACCGAGGGGTAGGCCCGTAGCCAAACAACAACCAACACCTCTACCGAAGAGGGTTTACAAACCAACCTCCACCTCTCACAAGAGGGAGCAAACCACAAGCCTCAACCTCTACTAAAGAGGGAGCAAACCAATCACCCAATCAACCTCTACCAAAGAGGGATACAACAAAGTAAGGGTGTTTACAGCAAGTGGTTTCTTTCAACCACAAACAATCTCTCTTTCCTTTTTCCACAAAACAAAAAGATCCTAATAGATTAGGATAGATGATAGGCTCAAGTGTGGAGAACTAAGTGTTTTGATCAAAGAAATTCTCTTGGGAAAACAGCAAAATAGATATAGAAATTTAGATCAAAAACTAATTCCCAAAACCCTAATTTTTTTGAAATAAACAAAACACTTAAAACAAATAGATGAAGCTTTTTGGCACAAAAACTATTTTGAAAACTTGTTTAAAACACTGAAGATGTCAGGAAATTTTAGCTCTAAAAATCTTGTCTAAAAACACCAAGCAATGGGGTATTTATAGCCCCAAAACAAAACTAGCCGTTAGGCTGATCTGTAGCCTGACAGGCCTGCGGTCGACTGGCCCGGCCGACCGCCAACGGTCAGAAATATGACCGTTAGGGCATCCGGTCGACCGCACGGCCGACCGCCCAGATACAGAGAGCAAAGCTCTCTGGTCCAGTCGACCGCCCGGTCGGCCGGCCCACTGTGCTGCCAGACGTGCACAAGGCTGTGCACGTCAGTCGACCGCAGGGTCGACCGGCCCTTGGTGCGGTCGACCGTGCGGTCGGCCGCCCTGGCCTGTCAGCCACTGTTCTGAGTCAGAAACACTTGTTAAAAATATTTCTAAAAATTCTTTTATCTCTTGTAAAAATACCCAAAAATAGTTTTATCATTTTGCATTGATATATAAACATGTGATAAACATTTTAACTCAAATATCAAGCATATGAAACCATTTTTGTGTTTTAACATTTTTACCAAAAACTAAAACATGTATTTTATCAAACTTGTATTTTTCAATAGGAAATCTGATTTTTCCTAAAACTCATGAATAGACATATCAAAATAAGTTTGTTTAAGATATGAAGTATGTATGTATATCGAACACATTTAATATACATAAAAACCATTTAAACTTGTTTTGATCTAAACTATTCATGAAAACCAAATCCAAACATAAAACTTGTGTGTTGTGCACTTGAGCATATCAACTATTCTTATCTTTACACATGGATCTAAAACACACTAAACTAAAACTAGGATACCTAAGTCTTCTTGACGATCTTCATCTTCAAGCTGACTCGATCCCAAACCGTGATCCACCGAGTGCAAAGGTATGATCTTGATGCTCGGGCTCGGAAATCACCAAGTGAAGGCTTCCAAACTCATCTTTTTGAAGCAATCACCAACTAATATCTTGATCAATGATCTGTAACTAAAATCACAAGATTATTAGTAAACATAACTACATGAGTTAATCATCATCAAAACTAGAGAGGAAGGCCTCCGGGCCAACAAAAGAGAGAGATGTAAAGAGAGAGTGAGAGAAAAGAGATGAGAGGGAGAGGAAGAGGGAGAGTTGGGAGAGAGAGTGAGAGAGTGAAGACAGAGAAATAGAAAGAGCGAGAGGCGGTGGTAAGGTGGTGGCTTGCAGAGGAAGGGAAAGAAGAAGACTGGGGAAGAAAAAAAGAAAAGAAAAGAAAAGAAAAGAAAAGAAGAAAATAGATTATTTAATATTATTTAATTGGATCAAAAATTTGACTTGTCCATGGCGGTTCTCAAAAATTTTATAAAATATGAAATATTACCTAGAGGAGTAATGTTAAATCGGATTCAAGAAATTTAGCCTTGTTTGAAAATTAAAAATCCTGAAATCGATCGGTGATATTGGTCGACACCGGTGGACAGATTTTGACTAATTCATAAAATTTCTCAAAATAGAAATATGATTTTGAAGAACAATATGAAAGTATATTCTTGAAATTCAACTCTAATTTTAAATTAAAATCATGGAGTCGATTATCAGTATCAGTTGACACCGAATTCGGAGTTCCAAAATAATTCAGAAAAAGTTTCAAAAAATTTTGAAAAATCTAAGATATTAGGAAATAATATCTAGAGCTGAAATTGGTTCAATCGGACTGTCAGAAAGGTCAAATCAAGTACGTACACCGTATCGAGTATTAATATTGTGACACATACATCTAGGGCCGGGTTACAGTACCACTTCACCCTTTAAGCTGGAACCGGATTGGGATCAGCGATACCCTAATACTCATATTGATCTCATCTCTTTCGATATGTCTTTATCTATTAAAGAGATTAAGAAAACTGTCTTTGATATGGGTGTAGACAAATCTTCTGGACTCGATGGTTTTCCTTACTCTTCCATCAACACCTTTGGAGCCTTATTGAAAGTGATCTCCTTGACTTTTTCTCTTCCGTGTTCAATGGCTCTTCTAACCATAACATGATTAATTATACTGGTGTAACCCTCATTCTTAAAGTAGATGGTGCTAACATTTCCAAGCCTTTAGGCCCATTAGCCTCTCAATTGTATCTTTAAAATTTTCAATAAAATCTTAGCTAACAGGTTAGCTCCTCTTCTTAGTTCTCCACTTGATGAATGCAAGTCAGCTTTCCAACCGAACAAAAGCTCCCTTGATTCTACTGCCATTGCCTCTGAAATTATTCACTCTTGCTTTAGAAGAAAGGCTGAAGTCTCCCTGTTTGAGATTGATTTCATGGAGGCTTTTGATTGTATTGGTTGGAACTTCATTCTCAATCTCCTTAAGGCCAGAAGTTTTGGCAATAAGTGGCTTTCTTGGATCTCTATGATTTTTACTTCATCTAAATCTACCATTCTTGTTAATGGAACTCAATCCACTATTGTCAATTGCAAGAGAGGCCTAAAGCAAAAAGATCCACTATCTCCCATGTTTTTTTTTATTCTGGCAGTTGATGTTTTTCATAGAATTCTCTCTGAGCTTTGCTAATGGCCACTTCTCTGATCTTAATTTCAGAGGAATTTTGAGGAGTGTCAGGTCCTTACAATTTGCTGGTGGCACTCTCTTATGTAAAGGCAACGGAGTTTATATCACCAATCTCAAACTTCTCCTCTATTTTTTTGAATGTATTTTAAGGTTGAGTATTAATTATGCTAAAAGTTCTCTTGTATATTTTGGCAAATTTTCTCATAAGGAGTTATGCTTGCAGACATTCTCAACTGTCCTCTAGAGAAACTCCCCTTTAAATATCTTGGACTCGCTCTCAAACCCTCTAAATTTGTCAAAAAAGAAAAAAACTGGCAACCACTGTTAGATAAGTTTCATCACAAGCTTTCTTTTTGAAAAGACTACTCTCTTTCTACTGGAGGTAGGCTTATCTTGGTTAATTCTGTCCTTACTGCCTTACCTTTCTATTATCTTTCCTTCTTCAAGTTGCATTATTGGGTCATTAAGAAAATTGATTCTATCAGGTGCAATTTCTATGGAGAGGTAACACAAAAGACATTTCCTCCTTTCATCATTTAGTCAGCTAGGACACTGTGTTTCTTTCTAAATCTGAAGGGGGTCCAAGTGTTATCCACTTAAAATTATTCAATGCCTATTTTCTTTATAAATGGTTTATGGAAACCTCTGATGAAAGATTCTTTGTCTGGCAAAATCCTCTCTTTCATATACTCTAATAACTCCAAGCCTCTTTAATCTTGTGAGATGAGACAATTTAACTCCAATTTGTAGAATAGAATCATGTCAATTAAAAACCCATTATGACACAATATTACTTGAAAGTTGGGCAATGGCTCTCATATAAGGTTCTGGCTTGATAAATGGATAGAAGTGTTGGGAATATGAAGAATAAATGTGAATCTTTGAGTTGATTTACGGCGAGATCCGTTGATAGAATCATTGGATAATGGTTGGAGTGTGTTCTCCTTCCATTGAGGATGAACCTGGTATATTCACATGTTCAATTCCGACTTCAAATGAATGAGATATTCAAGTCTAAAGTTTGCCTAATTCAAAGCTAAAAGGGGACTAAAGGTAGATAAAACCATTTAGTCCCACATTGGCCATGTGATGGAAGTTTGAAGTGTTTAAATACAGAAAAATGGGAACAAAGGGTGTGCCTTTTGGGTACTTGGAGTTTTTGCACGCGATTAGGGGAAACCATGCGCGCGCGCCCCGCTGGTGGCGGCCGGCCACTGCCAGGCTGGGCCCGGGCTCTCCCTACCCGGTCCGGTTCTTTTTGAACCAGGTCTCACGGGTATGGGTTGCAGCGGATCGTACCCGCTCCACCATCAGGATCTGAATCAAATCAGCGCAACGGTTGACAGAAAAATCGCCGCGAACAGTTGGGCGGTTTCTGTCTGAAACGAACCGCTGCAACGGTTCATACCGAACCATTGCAACCGTTCAGTTGGGTTCAGATCGAACCGTTGCAACCGTTGCATTCTGAAGTGGGACGAACCGTTGCAACCATTGCATTCTGAAGTGGGACGAACAACAGGAAGTGAGAATTCTGCAACTCGAATTTCGAGGCGACTTCCACCAGATTCGTTCGTCCTGAAAGAATGTTCAGAAAATTCGACAGTGATTTGGTAGTGCTAACCAAATACCGTGAAGGAGAATTGTATCTTGGGAGACCAGCATCCAGCAACCCGTTAGCACCGTAACGGGGGACGTAATTGTCTTAAGGAGATTCGCTATAAGCGTACCTCACTCAAAGTACTGTATAAGTGAATTAACTTTCTTTATACAGGGGTTATACTGATATTCAGTATATTGAGACTGACTCATAACCAGTCTAACTGGTAATTGAAAGGTGATTCTTTAATTAAGGAACGTTCTATTGATATTCACCGACCTGACCAATTAGACCTGATATTCACCGACCTGGCCAATTAGATCGGTATTCACCGACCTGACCAATTAGACCTGATATTCACCGACCTGGCCAATTAGATCGGTGATATTGATAGTTATCAGATTGGTTCCCGAAATTAACAATCTCAAGACAATTATTTCTTGAAGTTTCTTACTTCTGTTCTGCTTGAACTTGTAGAAAAATGTCTGAGACTAATTAAGACAGCTCAAGTAAGGCACCAAATATGCAGATCCAAACTTTCAAACATGCAGATCCAAACTTTGATGCCTTCTCCACTTCCTAACCCAAAGCCGGAGAAGTCAGGAAAATTTGATGGCACAGAATTCAAGAGGTGGTAATAGAAGATGCTCTTCTACTTGACCACTCTGCATCTGGCCAAATTCCTGCAAGAGGATCTACCAGAACCTGGAACTGATCGGGACTCAGTCCTTGTAGTCGATGCATGGACTCAAGGTGACTTCCTTTGTGACTTCCATCAGATTCGTTCTAAAAGAAGGCTCAGAAAATTCAACAGTGATTTGGTAGTGCTATCCAAATACCGTGAAGGAGTGTTGTATCTTGGAAGACCAGCGTCCAGCAACCCGTTAGCACCGTAGCGGGGGACGTAATTATTTTAAGGAGATTAGCTATAAGCGTACCTCACTCCAAGTATTGTATAAGTGAATTACTTTCTTTATACATGGGTTATACTGATATTCAGTATATTGAGACTGACTCATAACGAGTCTAATTGGTGTTTAACCAAGGAAGGTAATTGAAAGGTGGTTCTTAAATAAAAAAACGTTCTATTGAACGGAAAACCTCCCACCTGATATTCACCGACCTGGCCAATTAGATCGGTGATATTGATTAGTTGTCAGATTGATTCCCGAAACTTACAATCTTAAGACAATTATTTCTTGAAGTTTCTTACTTCTATTCTGCTTGAACTTGCAGTAAAATGTCTGAGACTAATCAAGATAGCTCAAGTAAGGCACCAAATATGCAGATCCAAACTTTGATACCTGCTCCACTTCCTAACCCGAAGCCAGAGAGTCAGGAAAATTTGATGGCACAGAATTCACGAGGTGGCAACAGAAGATGCTCTTCTACTTGACCACTCTACATCTGGCCAAATTCCTGCAAGAGGATCCACCAGAATTTGAAACTGATCGAGACTCAGTCCTTGCAGTCGATGCATGGACTCAAGGTGACTTCCTTTGCCGAAACTATATTTTGAATAGACTGGATGACTCTCTTTACAATGTCTCCAGTCCTATCACAACGGCAAAGAAGTTATAAGCCAGTCTTGATAAAAAGTACAAGACTGAGGATGCCGGTACCAAGAAGTTCGTCGTAGGACGATTTCTAGAGTACAAGATGGTGGACACAAGACTGTGATCAGTCAGGTGCAAGAGTTCCAACTTATCTTGTACGAGATAGAGGCTGAAGGTATGAATTTACCTGAAACTTTTCATGTTGCTACTATTGTGGAGAAACTCCCACCTGTGTGGAGAGATTTCAAGAACTAGCTGAAGCACAAGAGTTGGAAGATCTCATTGTGAGGCTTCAGATTGAGGAGGACAACTGAAAGTCTGAGAAAAGGAGTAGTAAGAACTCCTATGAAGCCAAGGCAAATGTGATCGAAGACTCAAAGGGGAAGCGTCAACTTCCAAAAGCTTAAAGCGGAAGAAGACTGCCAAGGGTACAAAGGCAAAGTTCAAGAAGGTAAGAACATGCGCTTCAAGGGAACTTGCTACATCTGCAACAAAGAGGGACATAAGGCGAATGAATGTCGCAGCCATCTCAAAAAAGAACAAGAAAAATCATCCACAGGCAAACCTGACCGTGTTGGCCCAAAGGCCCATCACTCTAGTTTTGATGATGATCAACTCATGAAGTTATGATTACTAATGATCTTGTGTTTAATTAGTGACAGATTCATTATCAAGATCTTAGTAGGTGTGGAGCTTCAACAAAGGATTTAAAGTCAAGTTGGAAGCTAGCACCGGTTGATTCACGAGCCTATGCATCAAGAACACATCTAGAGATGAGCTCGGTGGATTGCATTTGGACCAAGTCAAGAAGATGAGAAGCCTTCAAGTGAAGACTTCAAGAAGATGAAGACTTGTGTCTAGGTATAAGATTTGTATTTTTGTTTCAGTAAAAATGTAAAGGATAGATAGTTGGTGGATTGCTCAAGTCTATTTCACACACACACTCTTGATAAAACTCTTGATTTAATTGATTTCATAAAAGATTTCTTTTTAGAAAGAATTTTTATTTAGTAAAAGATTTTCTTTGAGACAAAATATAAACTTTGGTTTTTGGTATTTCTATCATATATATCTTTTCAAACCATAACCAAGTTTAGAGCTTTATGATCAAAAACATAGATATTTTATTATGATTGTGTAGTGGATCATATCCATACACACTATGCTTTATAAGTTCAAAATATCTTGTTTTTGTATTTTGTGAAGTTATGGAAAAACAAGTCTTAGAAAGACATGTTTTTAGAAAAACAGTTTTTATTGTGATTAAACTACTTTTTAGATTTACTGTGAATTTATGAGATTTTTATTGAGTGAAAAGACCTATTTTCAAATCCCGTATCTGTGCAGAACTGTGCAAACTGTTTCAGGCTTCAGCGGTCGACCGGACCGGTCGACCGGGTCTGAAGTCGGTCGACCGGATCAGTCGACCGACGTGCACAGACGTGCACGCCTTGGTGCACTGGAGGACGGTCGACCGGGTCGGTCGACCGCTTCAGAGAGCTTTGCTCTCAGGAAATATCGGTCGACCGGGCCGGTTGACCGACAGAGAGTTTACTCTCTTCTCCAGTTGCTCGGTCGACCGGGTCGGTCGACCGGAGGCTGCAACGGTCAGATTTTGACCGTTGCCGGTCGACCGGACCGGTCGACCGGAAGCTCTGACAGAGCCCAACGGTCAGATTTTTCTGGCCTCTATAAAAGGGGTTTTTGTCATTGTTTTGAGCCAAGATTTTTGGAGACCTTAGAGCCTGTTTTCTCATATTCATTTTAGAGGTTTTTCTCCACAAAAATAGTGAGCTAATACTTCCAATCAAAAGGGAAGATTTTATAAGAGTGTAAAAGTGATTTCTTGAGATTTTCACCAAAGATTCTTTCCTTGCTTTCTCACACAAACACTTGAGCATCCATTGAGCTATTCATCCTATAGGTGTTGTAGTGAGAGTTTTTGTAGGTGATCAAGTGTTTAGATCACCAAGATTTCATCTTGTACTTTGAGGAGACGGGCAAGTGTGCTCGTGGTTGTTTAGGGTTCGGGTGCGAACTCTTGTAGCTTGAGGTGCGGCCTCGACGAGCCGGTGGGCTTGTGGTGTGTAAGGGACTTTGGGAGTCCGAGGGCTTGTAGGTGTTGCGGCACCAAGGAGAGATCCGGTTGGATCGTGCATAGTGGAAATCCTTCGTGTGTCGAAGGCGGGGATGTAGAGCAAGTGTGCTCGAACCTCGAAACAAACCCTTTGTGTTTGCGATTGCTCACTCTTGCTCTCTCTCTTTCTCTTTGTCTTTTATATCTTGCATTCAATTATTGTCTATCTTTATATGCTTGATATACCCTTGTGCTTAATTGTTATATAATTGCTTGGGATTGATTGTCTAACACTTGTATTCAACCAAGAGAGCCAACGCGGCACCTCAACCCATTCAAGGGGAATCTAGAGGAGTTTGTCCAGAGCCTCGCAAGGGAATTCGGCAACACTCTTGTATTATACATAAGTGTTCAATTAAAAGAAGTTTAATTTGGTCAACTTAGTTTTAATTCCGCATTATTTGTTCATAAGTGACCATTAGATTAGCCATTACCTATTCACCCCCCCTCTAGGTGATCTTACAGACCGACCATGTGTCGCCAAGCCTTTCAGCTGTGGTGTCAGAAGTGAATCTGATGACCAACAATAAGGATTGGTGGGTAGACACTGGGGCTATTCGGCACATCTGGTCTGAGAAATTATTATTCTCTGAATATCAAAAACTAGAGCAAGATGAGCAACTCTTCATGGGAAACTCAGCCGTCTCCAAGGTTGAGGGAAAAGGAAAGGTCATCCTGAAATGGACATCTAAGAAAGAGCTTACTCTAAACGATGTTCTGCATGTTCCAAATATCCGTAAGAATCTAATCTCTGGATCAATACTTAGTAAGAAAGGATTTAGAATGGTTTTTGAATCAGATAAATTTGTACTTACTAAGGGTGGGATGTATGTGAGAAAGGGTTATCTTGTTGATAGACTTTTTAAAGCCAATGTTGCAGTGGTGGACAAAAAGTCTGTGTATTTGTACCCTAAGCTTATAAATAAAGAAAAGTCTTCTATTTATTTGCTTGAGTCTTCTATCTTATGGCATGCTAGATTAGGGCATGTAAATTACAAGTCTTTAAAAATTTATCTAATCTAGGATATATTTCTAAACTCAACTTGGAAGAAGTTCGTAAGTGTGAGATTTGTGTTGAGGCCAAGTTCGCGAAAAATTCATTTCACTCAATTAATCGAAATACAGAACCTTTAGGGTTAATACGTAACGATCTATGTGACTTGAAGTTTATGCCAACTAGAGGCGAAAAAAAGTATTTTATTACTTTTATTGATGACTGTACAAGATACTGTTATGTGTATTTTCTAAACAGTAAGGATGAGGCAATAAATATATTTATAACATATAAAGCCGAAGTTGAGAATCAACTCAACAAGAATATCAAGATTCTAAAATCTGATCGAGGCAGAGAATATGAATCAAATGATTTTAGTGAGTTATGTGCTAAATTTGGTATAATCCATCAAATTACAGCACCATATACTCCTCAGCAAAATGGAATTGCTGAAAGGAAGAACAGAACTTTGAAAGAGTGGTCAATTCCATGCTCATAAGTTCTGAAGCTCCGCAGAACTTGTGGGGGGAATCTCTGTTAACTGCAAATTACATTCTAAATAGAGTACCCCACAAGAACTTGGTCTTATACCATTTGAGTTATGACATGGAAGGACACCTTCCTACCATTACCTCAAAATGTGGGGGTGCCTTGCAAAGATACTAGCACCATTACCTAAAAAGACTAAGTTGGGAGCAAGAACTATGGACTGCATATTCATAAGCTATGCCTTGAAAAGTAGTGCTTACAGATTTCTGGTTCATAAATCAGAAAATCTGATATTCATGTAACATGATTATCGAATCTAGAGATGCTGTGTTCTTTGAAGACATCTTTCCATACAAACAGGAAACAGATAAGACTTCTAGGAAAAGAACACATGAGATGGCGTTCAGAGACGAAAGCTCCGAGGAACCGATTGTTAATGCGGAAATTGAACCAAGAAGAAGTCAGAGATCTAGAATCTCAAAATCTTTTGGTCTAGATTTCATAGCATACGCTATTGAAAGCGAGTCTCAAACATTTAAAGAGGCTATGTCTACCCCAGAAGCACAAATGTGAAAAGAAGCTATAAATATCGAAATAGAATTCATACTAAGTAATCATACTTAGGAATTTGTAAATTTGCCTCCTGACAGTAAACCAATTGGGTGTAAGTGAATTTTCAAAAGAAAATTAAAACCCGATGGATCTATCGATAAGTACAAGGTTAGATTAGTAGCCAAGGGCTATCGACAAAAGGAAAGACTTGACTACTTCGATACTTATTCACCAATACAAAAATAACCTTCATTCGGATGTTGATTGCAATTGTAGTATTGCATAACTTAGATATCTATCAAATGGATGCTAAGACTGCATTCTTAAATGGTGAATTAAATGAAAAATATATATGGAGCAACCTGAAGGATTTACAGTCAAGGGCCAAGAACACAAGTATGTAAATTGATAAAATCCTTATACGGTTTAAAGCAAGCTCCAAAACAATGGCATGAGAAATTCGATAGTGTCATGATCAAAGATGGATTCACTATCAATGAATGCGATAAGTGTGTTTACACTAAAACAGTTGAAAATGCATGTAT
Source organism: Agave tequilana (assembly GCA_038442645.1). Classification (NCBI taxonomy): domain Eukaryota; kingdom Viridiplantae; phylum Streptophyta; class Magnoliopsida; order Asparagales; family Asparagaceae; genus Agave; species Agave tequilana. Next base: position 8,314 of record JAVJIF010018836.1, on the reverse strand, counting down.
CATTGTTTGTCTTTATGTAGACGACATGTTGATACTTGGGACTAATATTGAAATTATTAAGTCCACTAAAAGAATGTTATCCAACAATTTTGACATGAAGGATCTGGGGGTTGCTGATGTAATTTTAGGAATTAAAATCACAAGAACACCAGATGGAATCAGTCTATCTCAATCTCACTACGTGGATAAGATGATAGAAAGATTCAAGGATCATGAGATAAAGGAGAATACAAATCCTTTTCTCCCCCACATCCACCTTCGTAAGAATACAGGAACTAGAGTACGCCAGTGGAGTATTCTCAGATTTTCAGAAGTCTAATGTATTTAATGAATTGCATTTGACCCGATATTGCTTACGCTGTAAGCAAGTTAAGTAGATACACTAGTAACCCTAGTGATGATCATTGGACTGCTCTATTACGAGTATTAGGTTACGTATCACATACCAAGAAATATGCCTTGAGATATGGACAGTATCCACCTGTACTTGAAGGATACAGTGATGCTAATTGGATTGCCGATTCTGAGGAATCAAAATCAACTAGCGGATACGTATTTACTCTAGAAGGAGCAGCGGTATCTTGGAAATCTTTCAAACAAACATGCCTTGCCCATTTCACTATGGAATCGGAACTCATAGCCTTAGATAAGGCCGGAGAAGAAGCAGAATGGCTTTGACAATTTTTTAAAGATATACCATTATGGCAAAAGCCAGTGCTCGCTATATGTATACACTACGATAATCAAGCAGCTATATTTAGGGCACAAAATTATATATACAACGGTAAGTCTAGACATATTCGTCGTAGACATAATACCGTTAAGCAATTGCTCTCAAATGGAATTATCTCTATTGACTTTGTCTCGTCAAAAGATAATTTAGCGGATCCGCTTACCAAAGGTTTAAGTGGAACTGCGCATCGAGGGAAATGGGTCTAAAAGTCTAACCTTACCGAGTCAGCTTAATAAAAATCTCACTTAGCGACTGGAGATACCACGGACTAAGTTCAAAAGGAAAAGCTAGTTATGATTGACTCAACAAGTAAGCACTTAGGAGCTTGACTCCAATCCATTCCTAAGGCGCACACAAGTGCTTTCTACAAGTGGATTAAGGATAAGCTTAACGCTTTTAATGATGCCTATATCTTGTTATTAAACAAGTAGAGTAGAGTATACTACTCTTAAGAGGACGATCACCTATGTGAGTATAGAGTTGGTTCGGCTCTTTGAGAATTTCTATGGAGGCTGTTATTCCCTAAAGATACTTTCTGAAACCAAGAATGTCAAGGTCAAAATAGACACAACCGAGAATCAAAGTTGATTTGAAAAGTTACTGTGTGAAGCTTGTTGACTTGGCTTACACTAACGGCTAACCGTTCAAGACTTAGTTCACTGATTAGCCAGTAAGTCCGATAAAGTTTTCGCTATGAAAGGTTCAAGACCTACTTCACCTATCCTGATGCAGTTTCTTTTCTAAAAGACCTTTCACTATAGAGTCAGTCTCTTTGTGTGTCAATTCTTTGAATCTCCATTCATTGTCGTGGATTGTTGGAAAACATGAAGAATAAATGTGAATCTTTGAGTTGAATTACGGCGAGATCCATTGATAGAATCAATTGGATAATGATTGGAGTGTGCTCTCCTTCCATTGGGGATGAACGTGGTATATTCACATGTTCAATTCCGACTTCGATTAATTGAGATATTCAAGTCTAAAGTTTGCCTAATTCAAAGCCAAAAGGGGACTAAATATAGCTAAAAGTATTTAGTCCCACATTGGTCATGAGATGGAAGTTTGAAGTGGTTAAATAGAGAAAAATGGGAACAAAGGGTGTGCCCTTTGGGTACTGATTAGTCTACAAATTCTGTATTATTATATCGCATTCTCTACCGATTTATGAATAAAATATCATTTCTAAATTGCGTTTTGGTCTACTTTGCTCGGTATATGAGGCGTACCCCGTAAAGCTTACAAGTAAACCATATATGAAGATGGCGACTAGAGTTGCTGTTTCCATTTTTAGATAATTTCAAGATCACAATGGATCTACGATAAGATCGTTTATTTACAACTACAACGGAATGGTATACAAAGTCAACAGATCTTAACCAATGCTTAAATAAGATTTATGGCTACACAAACCATTGAGGGTAGTTCTAGATCTAGACCAAGACAAACTACAGTAGGGAATTTATTGAAACCATTAAATTTAGAATATGGTAAAGTAGCCCCGCTTCCCAAAATACGCTGGAGCGGAGACGCGATACGAGTCGGCGACGCATATACGCAAGGAAAATACCTCACGTATACGCGCTAAGCCTTATGTAACCCGAAACAAGCTATAAATTTATACTATAATGAGTCAACGACCACTGCAATAATACATAATAAGCATCCACGCATGATATCATATGAATAAAGAATTGGAATAACAAATGAATCTGATATAACGAGAATCAGGAAATAATATGAAGACAAGAAAGATAAGAATACCGGAATCGAATAGGGAGAAGCTCCAGCTCTTCGCGAAGTGTACAGGCTCATCGAACACCTGCACAATAGAAACAAAGCGTCCAATATCTGGACGTGTAAATCCAGGGTCGTCAGAAAGCGACCTGTGAGTGTGTGTGTAAAGGGGAGAGCTCGTGCATATAAACAATGTGCACAGAATAATAACCAGATAAACTACAGACAAAAGATAACTAATAAAGTAATTAATACACAACTGAAGGATAATTGAATAACAACATGAATGAAGATAAAAGGCAACTATCACAACTGTAAACAAGCAACTGATGTCAAGATGTGTAACCTAACATATGTCACTAGTCTGGTATATAATCTGGTCATGTGTATGGTCATATGTCATAAGGCAGAGTATTAATTCAGGGCATAAACAATGTATTTCATTCAAATTATTCAATAATAATCATTAGTGTCCTTTGTTATTCTTGTCCTTTTCCCAGCGACGTCCCACAACACCGACAGTTCACACTGGAGCCCGCACTTCCAGTAGAACTCATCCGAACTCTGATATGCGGGTATCATTATTCGAATAGGGAAGAGACCAAATAACATATGCTCATGACGTTATCATCATACAGGTACGTGTGGATGTTAATATGCACTGAGAATGCTTATCACGCTAACACCAGGCGACACAGGCAGGAGGTAGCCCTACAGATTCAAGAGGTGGCCCCTACAGATTCAAGAGGTGGCCCCCACCACGTGTGTGGTGTGGCACTTTGCTCCATGTGGAACTTTGCTCTGAGGGGAGTGGATTCTAGAGGTGGCCCCCACAGATTCAAGAGGTTGCCCCACCATGTGTATGGTGTGGCACTTTGCTCCGTGTGGCAATTAGTTCCATTCAGGATCCACCGGACGCCAAACGATTGTGGGATACATCTTCGTCATCCCGACACCAGGCAGCATGCTTCGCCGGACGCCGGTATGACTGTGCTATTAATAGGGTAACAGTGCATGAGACATGAGTATAGGGGATACAGGAGTCCAGGGTACAAAAGTTCTAGATGTCTGGTAGCAGTAAAATAATCATGCCAAGGTCCCCGTAAAAGTGATAATCATGAATGTCAAATCTGGTAACTAAGCTAAACACATAAAATCTACTATTAATCTCAAACATAACCTATATTAACCTCAAGATCCGAGCCGAATCAAGTCACAGTATAAAGTGTATCAAAACTAGGCCTAAGCCAACAACTACAACTATCAACACATGAAATAACGCTAATACAAGCTCATATCAACTACGTAATTAAAATGAGCAATCATGGGTGTCTCATGAAGTAGTACAAGTAACCAAACTGATAGCATATAATAGAAAGCCACATGAATTGATAAGTGTAACATGTAAATGCATACCGGCAACGGTAAATAAGGAAATGTACAAGAACGAACACTCACAACAAAATTAAATAAAGAAGTGAAACACTCACAATAAAATTTAATAAAATTAAATAAAGAAGTGACACTCACCTAAACTCGATCGCAAATCCAAAGCACTGAAATCATAAGGCTCCAGTAATTCTACATAAATTATTTCAATATAAATTGTAAGATTTTTAAAAGAATATTTTAAGGAGTTTAAATCTTGATTAATTAGTTTGGGAGTTAGAAATATGATTCTTTAGGTTTTAATGAAAATAGATTTAATTTAAACTAATTTCTAATTTTTTTTGTTGGGTTTAATAGGCTTTAAAAACTATTAAAATATTTAACGGGTCTAAATTTAACATTAGAAATAATGGTTTTTAAAGTGGGTGATTGAATTAATTTATATTGTTATTGATCTAAAATTTTCATCATAGAATTAAAAATGTTGTAGAATATTATTTATATTTTTCTCTATTTTTTATATTTTTAATAAATTATTTTAACATGTAAATTGTTTCTTTCTTCTTTATCTCTTTCTTTCTTTCTTTCTTTTTCTTTTTTTTTTTTAATTATAACTCTAATAGCCCAAGCCCAGGCCTAGGCTCAGGCTGGACCAGACGGACCAGGCCAGGCCCAGGCCTGGTTCGAAATTCTTTTCTTCTCTCTCTTTTTTTACAGGGCTTTTGGCCCTGCTATGGCCCACGCGGCCTGGCCCTGGCAGGCCAGGCCCTACCAAGCCTGGGACGGCAAGGGGGGGCAGGCCAGGCCCAGGGCGGTCTGGCCTGGTGGGAATTTTCTTTTTTTTTTTTTAACAGAGCCGGGCCCAGGCCCCGCCCAGGTCCGGCATGGGCCTGTCCAGGCCAGGCAGGCCTGGGCTCGGTCATGCCCAGGCTGAGCTGCTCTCGGCCTGGCCGAGAGCAGCAGCCCCTCTCTTTTGTTTTTTTTAATTTTTTTAATCTTTTGTTAAAATTCTAAAAATATAAATTAAAATTTGTGAGTTGAATATCTTCCCATGTATTTTAGTTGGATTTTATGTTGGGTTTTGATGTATAAAAAAAATATTCATGGAGATCATACTATAGACAAATAATTTAATAAACTTTTTATATTAAATAAATTATAAAAGATTGGTTACTTACTTGAATTTGATTTGTTCAAATCAAGGTTTTGTAGGGTATTAAAATTATGATTCTGTAAAAATTATTAGTTAAGTTTTTAGGAACAAATAATTATATTGCGGTGAGTTTTAGCAAATTGCTGAAATTAATATTTATTCTAGTTCTAATTTAATCTATTATTTTTTTAAGAAAAAAGATTGAAATTAAATTCACAGGTTAGATCTACTTACTTGAGTTGTCCCTCCTTACTTGCTCCTCAATTCTTATACTCGAAACCGCTTTTCGTTTTACCATCCGCTTGAGGAGAAGAGAAGATGAGGTGGAGAGATTTTAGATTAGGGTTTTTTTCTTAAAGTAGAAGAGAAGAAAGGTTTGTGTCTTATATAGGTTATAAGAGATTTTTGGAACTTGAATTCCAATTAGGTTAGATTACTTAATTTAGCAATTTAAAATTCTAATTAGGTTAGATTACTTAATTTAGCAATTTAGAATCCAATTAGGTTAGATACTTAATTTAGCAATTTAGATAAGAATGGAAGGTTGTAGAAAAATCTCAAAGAGATTTGATTAAATATGATTTTTATTAGGATTTAAGTTAGGATTAGGATTAGGATTTTTTTTTTAAAGATCATGATTTAAAAATAAGATTTGGATTAGAATTGGGATTAGAATTGGGTTTTGGGTTAATGGGTAAGAATCTTAATGGTAATGGTTTATAGATTATTGTGATTTAGTTAAAAGAAATAAGTAATATGAAGAATAAAAAAAATAGATAGTTAGCTTGTGGGCTTAGTTTTTGGGCTTAAAGAAAAATAGGAAAAGGAGAAGAAAATGAATGAAAATAAGAAGTGGGCTTGGCTCATGTGGGCTTAGCATAAAAGTAAATAAAGTGAAATGAAAAGAGAATGGGCTTGAGCTTATTGGGCTTGGATGAAAATAATAACACTACTAATAGTGATTAACAATATCATAATAATAATTAGCAATATATTACAATAATAATAACAACAACAGTAATAATAATAAGTATTAACATTAAAAATCTTATCTAATAATACTTATAAAAATACTACCATTAATAATAATGACTAAAACAATACAATATGAACAAGAATAATAACAATATCAATATAATAATAATAGTAACTACAATAATAATACTAGTAACATAGTAATGGGAAAACTACTAGTTAATAATTAAAATGATAATATTTCATAATGTTAAATATAATTATAAGGCTAAATACCATTTACTATCTTAAAATAATTTGTACTGTAACTCAAGTTAATAAATAATAATAATATCACCAGTAAAATAAAATAAATACTTTAGAAAATTAAAATACAGTATTTTAGATTAGGGATATTACACTAGTCGACTAGGCTAGGTTCCTCCTGTGCAATTTACCATTGATACGACTGATACACTCGTATTTTGAACCATTGATTGCATTAATCTTTGGCTAAACACTATCAATAAGATTTACCCTCCCCACAATTCTCCACCTCGATGAAGATTTCTCAAATCTGAGGCGAACACAACATAGCACCATGTGACTCCAACTGGCTGCACCATTGTGGTTGCCTACGCACTCGTCCAACGGGATCAAGCCACATGTCGTTCATCCAAATGAGCTCCATCGAGCTCAAGTAACTGTGACTAAATCTTTAGCAGTGAACCAAACTGGCTAAGTCATATGAACCTCCTTACAAATACCGTCATGGAGAACGACCTTCAATTGAGCTTGTCACGCTCATCAACCTGAGATTCATGCTCATCCACTTTTGTGGATTTATCTTGGTTCCAATAGCTGCAAATAATTCGACATTCTCATCAATGTCTTCAGCATGTTCAACATCAAAACTGGCTATATGATCTCCACTCGGTTGTCACATCCCGTGAAGTCTTTACTGATACCGAACCAATTGGAAGTGGTGGAGTAGCATCAACCTTCACCCGCTGCGATACATCCTTGGTCTTCGTCCTCTCCACCCGCTGAGAGATGGTAGACTTCAACAATGAAGTCTTATCAAATGTGACATACTTACTCAATACAATCTTCTTGCTTTCGGGGTCCCATAGCTTGTACCCTTTTATATTTCTCTTAACACTCAAAACACTAACTTCTTTGCTTGCGGATTTACCTTATCATCTTTGGCACTAAAGTAGGCCGGACTTTCAAATACCCGCAGCAAATCATAATCCTGAGCAATTTCACCTGACCAAATATCCAACGGAGTTTGCATTCTATCGCAGTCGATGACAGTCTATTTATGAGATGACTAGCATATACAATCGCCTAAGCCCAAAACGATTTATTTAATCGTGCATTAGACAGCACAAACTGAATCTTCTCCAGCAAGGAGCAGTTAATTTTCTTAGCCAACTCATGTATTCTATTTGTGAAGTGAGTACCAATACTAGTGTTTCTGGCCAAATATAGAAATGGTTCTTGTATTTTTCAACATTACTAATTTGAAGCTCCTTAATCTTTCTACCAGTCTGTTTCTCCATCATATCCTTCCACTTCATCAGCATACTTAAGATTTCAAATCTTGTCTCATGGGATATATCCAACAATGTCTAAATAAATTATCAATAAAAGAGACATTACTGATGACCTTCCAAGTGATGAAGTCTTGGCAGTCCCCCAATACTAACATGAACACAATTAAGAAGACCTTTTTGAGCGGTTAGAGAGGTGCCAAATTTCACCTTCGTCTTCTTGGCCAAAACGCCATGTCCACCCAATTCCATGTTGCAGTAGATGCACCTTCTAATTATCCCTTCTTTGTTTAAAACTTGCAAAGATTTTTCTCTTGTATGTGTGAACCTCATATGCCAAACCTGTGTACAAACATCACCTGGAGAAATAAAAGCGTTGTAAATCACTTAGAGGGGGTGAATAGGTGATATTGCTAATCTATAAACTAAATGCGGAAGCTAAAACAAATTTGCAACACACTTAATACAACAACGAGTGTAGCCGAATTCCCCGTGAAGGGCTCTGAACTAACTCCTCTTGATTCCCTAGATAAAGGTTGAGTGCAATATGAAGCTCTCGAGGTTAAGTATAAGTGAGGCACACAAACACAACCAAGTATATAATGGATAGACAATATGAAATAATGCAAGGCACATACAAGCAGATAAGATATGCAATATGAATGATGCAATGATTGCACAACACAAATAAGAGAGAGAGTTGAGAGTCAAGGATCAAACGCAAACACAAAGATATGTTTCGAGGTTCGAGCCCCTAGCTCTACGTCCCCGCCTTCACCGAGAAGGATTTTCAAT
>JAVJIF010018835.1:0-84554 GCA_038442645.1 Agave tequilana | reverse complement strand
CTCCCAAGACCAAGCCGATTGCTTCTTCCTCAAAGGCGACCGTCGCCGAGGCCGAGAGGGGCAGTTCCTCCTCTGCGCAGGATGTTGTTCTTCAAGGTCTCCAAGGTAAATGCCTTTTAGGCGGAAGTTTCGCCATTAAAGGAAGTTCCAAGAACCTTTTAAGAACCCTTAACACACGAATTTAATCGTATTTGATTCCCAGACGCAGTCTTTGGGTTGATAACCATGACGCGGGTTTGGACCCTCGCGCCATTGGGTCCTGCGCTTCCGATTCTTCACTTAGAATATTTTCTAATTGTGAAGGGTTCAGACGCGGACTTAGTTTACAGAACGCGGATTTGATCCTTGCGTTCTGTTTCATCTGGCACCCGAGTCCAAGCACTCTGACATCTGGGGATGTGAAAGGAAGGGAGTTACCCTCCTTAACTTCTGGCGATCATGATGGTGGAAGGGTTAAGGTGGATAACTCCCTTCTTTTCGCACCTCAGAAGTGACATCAAGGAGAATGTTGTGGAGACGCCGATCCCGTAGGTCTGGACGCGGATTTGATAATTCCTGCGTCCAGTGCCTCTTCTGCGTGGATGCGCAGGTCTGGACGCGGATTTGAAAATTCCTGCGTCCAGTGTCTTTCTGCGTGGATGCGCAGGTCTGGACGCGGATTTGATAATTCCTGTGTCCAGTGTCTCTTCTGCGTTCGGATTATGAACACTTAGCATTTTTTTCTTGCTTTTGATAGAGTATCTAACTAAGTGTCCTTTTTCTTTTTGCAGCGCCACGCCCTACTACTTCACTCGCCAAGAAGCGCCACTTTGGACATGTAGGGGGTGTTGACCGGGACTTGACCTTTGTGTTACAAAGACTGTTCCTGTGACAGCTGACAAGTCGCAGGCTCGTGGGAGAGGCTCTCAAACGTTGACATGAGGACTCTTCGGGTGCTTATGACTGATGCAGCATTTGCAACGGATGCTGGCATCAAACTGGAGAAGCCTGCCTTCTTCTTCGGAGATCGTATCCACGATGGCGGCTATCGCGTATATGACGGGACTTACAAATGACTCCGTCAAATAAGGGGTGGAAGATTCTTTCTTCCGAACATGGAGAGGATGTTCCCGCTGTCCTACTTCCAACACATGTCCGTCCCTCGGAAGATGGAATGGGATGTTTCCCAATATGTCCCTAAGATCACGCTCGGTGCCTTGAGCTTCCAGAAGGTATACTGCTATGATAGTCATGACAGGTCGGTTCTCGGCCTGTTCCCCGCGTCGCGTAAGTCTGAGGTTCCGGTTGGGGAGATACCTCAGCTTGGCGCTACCTTCCTTAATGCGTTCATGGAGGCGGAAGGTGACTATCCTGTCGAGTTCCGTGCGTATGGGTGGGTTCATCCTTCAGGGAATTCTTGGTGGGGCAGGATGGTGGGTTTCGTCCTTATCGAACTTAAGGAGCTGCTAGAGCGTGTGGGATTGTACCCAGCAATCAGGGCAGTGCAGTGGGGTATCTCAATGAGATCTCATAACTTCTTTGGGATCCTGGAGCGCTATAACTCACTGGCGGGGACATTCTTCACCCCGGTTGGAGAGATGGGCCTTGCACTGCACGAGTTGCATGAGGTCTCGGGACTAGCGTCAGGGGACATTCCTTACGAGGAATATGTCCCTACCACTAAGGAACTCCACTTCTTGAAAGAAGAATTTCCTCTGGTGTACGAGACCTACTGGGAGGTGATGTGCCACTTCCACATCTGCGGTCAAACAACTGCCTGGAGGTCAGCAGGGGTCAAGCAGTTGTCCTAGGCTTGTTATCTGTTCAACAATGTCCACAAGAAAGACCTCCCGATAATCCGACTGGCTCCCAGTTCCGACAGGGAGATCGAAGACAGGATCGACGCGGCTCCGGACAGCTTTTACACCACGGAGTCGAATGAGGACGGTTTCGACCCCGACCTGGTTTTTAAAGCTTCCACCATCAAGCCCGGACCCCAATCTCTGATCGAGCACTGTTGGCGGGCTTCCTGATGTTGTGGCTGAAGAGATGTGTGGTACCCACGCTGCCACATGAAGTTATTGTTGCAGATGTGGTATACCCGGCGGTGCTCCTGGCTCATAGCAGCCCCATATCCCTTCTTCCGGCCGTAGCGGCTGGCATTCAGAGCGGGCTGAGGGCGTTAACCAAAAGTTTCTGCGAACCCCCGAAGACTGTTGATTCCCATGGAAAGCCATATGTTGACTCAGAGGGGAATCCAATGGTGAAGCGTCCCAACCCTCGGATCGAGCTGCCTTATACGTACCTCATGGCTTGGTATGTGATGCACTGCCCTTCCTTGATGACGGCGGCGCGTGGGGGTGTGGGTCATGTCCCATTTGTGCAGCGGCTGGAACGTTCAGAATGGTGTGACGCCTACATCTATTATGTTCGGAAGTGTCTATCAATCGCCATGAATTACCAGCTCAATCGCTGCTCTCCAGAGATTCCTGGTGTAGCTTTCGGGGAGCTGTTCGCTGATATCGCTGGCCGGGATGGCTTCTCGCAACTGTCTGCGGGACTCTTCTGGTGGTTGATCAACATCCGGCCAGGATATGTGCTGTTCCGGCAAGGGACTTCATGCACTATTGAGCCGTATATGCCGAGTCGCTTCGCCCGACAGTTCGGCTACGATCAACTCTACGTCGGCAATCCCAATACTCAACTTGCCTTCGAAGGCAATCTGTTTGAAGGTGCTCGGGCCTGGTACTACAGTGTGGCTGGAGGGACGGGAGCAACATTCCGTCTACCTATCGAGGGGCCCAAGTGCCGTACGAGCTTCAGTTTCTGCACTTGGTACTCCCAAGCCATCCAGACACCAGATTTTGTTCCGGAGTTCTCATGCATTGAGAGCATCAATGCAGATCTCGAGGCGAGGTCGGAGTCTGGTAAACAGACGAAACTCATCAACCAGTACCTGAAGGCTCAGAAGGAGGTCGGGAGACGATCGAGGAGGGAGCCCCCAGCAGTGAGGGCGGAGCCGCGACCGGCAAGGGCAGAGCCACGAGCGACAAGGGCGGAGCCACCAGCCACGAGGGAAGAGCCGCGGGCAAGGAGGTCTAAGCAGGTGGCGAGCAAGCGTCATCGACGCTCTGCTTCTATTGCTGAGCCTGCCCCAAAGAAGGCTCGGAGGGACTTAACGGCTGAAGTCTCTCAATCCGGAGACATCTCTGCTGGAGTTGAGGCTCCTCCTGAAGACGTCCCTATTAGAGTTGAGGAACCGCCAGAAGATGAAGATTTCCCAAGCTTGGTCCGTGCTTCTAGGTCGCACAGCAAGACCGTGGAGGAAGGGGAGCTTGTTGACGAGTCCACCGCCGCCGAAGAGGACGAGTCACTGGAGGTCGACATAATGACTGGAGGGGATGTTGAGATTGCGGGCATCTCAGCTCAACCCGAGCCTTCTTCTGCTCATGAAGGGAGAGACGAGGCACAGCAGCCGGGGTCTCCTAGTGTCTTCATTTCCAGTCCTAGGGCAGTCGACCCTAGTCCTACCACTGGGGTAATTGGAGGTAAGGCTCCTGTTGCGGAGCTTCCTCGCATTGCGCTGTCGTCTTCTTCGTTATCGGGGGAAAGCGCCTTTGAAGACGAGGTCGACTATGGCGATGAACCCGCTCTTCCTGATCAGAGCAAATTCTTCCACATCTCGGAGGAGGAACAATATGAGGGTGAGCCATCGACTGTATCACCGCTAGCGATTATCCCTGCTGAAGGTACTCTTTCCATCTTCTGTCCTAATTTCTCTTTACATATTTGAAGAGGATGTTCTAACATTCTTCTCTTATGTTGCAGGGTCGGCCGAAGATGCTGAGGCTACAACCTCCTCGCATATTGAGGAGATGGTGATAGAGTTGACCCGGCCCAAGGGGATTGAGGTCTCGGCTGCTGAGATACCCTCAAAGGGGGCAGCTGTTGAAACTGGGGAGCCTTCCACTCTGCCAGAAGAGGAAGCAACCACTGAGGCTGAGGAGGCTCTCACTCTGCCGGGTGAGGAGGTTACTGCTGAAGCCGGGGAGAATTCTACCCCGCAGGATTCGACACCTCTGGACCTCCAACTTGGTAAGGCAGCTCTGACGTTTTAAATGTTTCGCTTTTCCATCATTGTGGCTGATGCTGCGATAACTTGCAGAGAGGACTGAGGGGGCTCAGGTGGAGAGTTCGATGGTTGGTACCCTTCCAGAAGGCCATACAGCTCAAGTCTCGGTGGAGGTTTCTGAGGAGGTTGTGCTTACTACTCCCTCATTGGTCGTGGAGGCTCCTGCAGAGGTAGTACCTCCGGAAGCGTCAGCGGCCAGTCTAGCTCTTGCCGTATCGACGGCCAGCACGGCTCTGGTGCGAGAGGATCCGCTCTATATCCCTTATCCCGTGACAGAAAAGGGGTCGGGAAGCTTCCTAGGTGGTGAAGACATGGGGGAACTGGCACATCAGATGGTGCAACAATTCTTCGCTTCGATGGGATCATGTATTGATCTCATCTTACGTGGAAACAGCACCTTTCAGTTTGCCCAGACGCTTCTTAAAAATCTGGCTGTGAATGTCGAATTAACCGGAGGCCCCTCACTTGCCAAGGCGTGTCTGCGGGTGGTGGAGCAACTGGGAGACGGCCTGCAGGAGCTGGAGTCTTTGGAAGATGCTGGCTCTTTTGGTGAGGCCCAGGCCACCTTGACCAGGCTCCTAGCTGCTCAAGAGCGAGAGCGACAGGAGGCGGAGGCACAAATCGCTGCAGAGGTTCGCAGCCTCGAATATTCCCAGGCTGAATGTCAGAAACTAGCTGACGATTCAAGGGAATCCGAGCTTACCGTGCAGAGCACAGAGCAAGTCATCATCAGGGCTCGGGACACCATTGCCAGGGCAAAAGCTGTGCTTGCGCTCAATGAGGAGAAGCTTGTTACCCTCAAGAAGGAGCTAGAGGAGCAACGGGCTGCTAAGGCGCGAGCTGAAGAGAGTCTGTCTCTACATTCTTCCAGGGTGGAGTCTCTGCGAATGCAGCTGGCCGCAAGAAATTTCTTATCCGAAGCGGAGCTGCGGAACCAGGCCATTATGGAAGCTGAAAGGGCACGCCAACACGAGATTCACCGCCTTAGGGAACAAATCCGTTCCTTGGCGAACCAGGACATTTAGCCTTCTTTTCTTTTTCTTTTTGTAAAGAAAAGGACACTCAATTTATCAAGAGTGTTTTGTATCCACTTTTATCATTCTTTTGATATAAAAGTTTCGAAGTTTTTGGCTCCACCTTCTTTGCTTAGCTGTGGATGAACCCAACTTCTTGATCACTGGCTGTGAATACTAAACTTAGATAGGACTAAGTTCTTTTAATGAGACGCGGCGTCAGTCCACCTGAACTTAGATTTCACTAAGTCCTTTTGATGAGACGCAGCGTCAATCACAGAGTGAGACGCGGTCATCATTCACTAGGAACTTAGATTTCACTAAGTCCTTTTGATGAGACGCGGCGTCAATCACAGATTGATACGCAGTCTTCTTGATGAGACGCAGCGTTAATCAAAAGATGAGACGCGGTATTGATCCATAAAGTGAGACGCGGCCGTCAGTCCATGGAGTGAGACGCAGCGTCAATCTCATGGTGAGACGCGGCTCTGAATAACGCAAATATGTTTTGCGCAGATCGGGCAGGCGCAAGAGACGCAGCCTTGTCTGCTGAAGGGACGCGGCTTTCCCATCTGCGTTTAATGCAACCTGACTTAAAAGATTTTAGGAGATCTTTGAACGTCAAGTCTTCGCTGTCGATTGGGATTCTGGGTCGTTCGTTGCTTCCCAAGGCAGTTATCCACGCGTCGGCCTCTCAATGGATTTAGGCGTTAATGCTCTTGCATGCAGAACTGACGCTGGCGGTTGAAAAACCGACGCACTTCGACGGTTTCCAAAGCAGCGTTCCACGCGTCCGTTTTTGATTGGGCTTTGACAGTCGTGCGCGACGGTTCCGATTGACGCACCATTAATGGCAGTTGTTGAGAATTGCCTATAAATAGGGTGTGCCCCCTTCTCAATAATCCAAACTTGGATTGTTTTCTTTTGTTTGCTCTGAGAGACCACGCCTTGAGTTATCTTTCAGAGAACTGTCTTCATGGGTGAAGGTGACCCCGTGGATGAAGATGACCCAGAGCTCTCATGCTTCTGTTTGGTCTCTTCAGAAGGAATCCTCTCTCGGATCATCTTGCGCGACCGCGTTTGGATGCAGAGTGGCCAACTCTGGACAGGGGCCTCTGCTGGTATGTCACCCCGATGATGTCCATAGCCTGTACTTTGGCATAGCCATCTGAATGAAATCCTGGTGCATTCCTATTCTGGAATTTGTGCCGGTGACTTGAACTTCTCTGAACGCGGGCTCTTGACGCTGGCTTTGCTCATGGCCATTGCCTTGGCGCGTTTCAGACCTGAATCTTGCAACTCCTGTTTACCCAACAGAGAGATGGCAATTTTCGGCGTTCTGAAGTTTTTCGCGTCTTGTGCATTAAGCGCGGGTGCAAACTGAGGCCGCGTTTGAATCCTGTGCGTGGTACAGTTTTGACTCGCGTCTGTTTCTGCCGACGCGGTGGTATGATCGTGTGGGTTGTTCCCGCGTCTGAAGTCTTCAATGACTGCCGCATCTGTCACTTAGTTTTCTTTGTCGAAGTGTACTAAGTTCCAGATTTTCTAACTCTCTTGTTTATTCTTTGCAGGTAGGCTTGCTCGTCCTTTTTCAGGTTTGCTGGGCCCCGGAAAGAATATATCGGCGGGCGAACTTGCTCAATGTTCGTTTGTAAGAGAGTAAATTATGGTCCTCGTCGTTTGTGAGAGAGTAAATTATATCTCCGACGAGGACCCAAATCTCGCCAAGGTCTCTTCAGATCTTCTGCACCAACCATGTCTGATGGCAAGAGATGGTCAGGTCAAGTATGACGGCGAGGAGGTTCCGGCGGTTGCGGTGGCGGAAAGATCCTCTTCCTCTCCCTACTCCAGAAGTGACATCGAGGACATTCCGTTGGATGGCCTGCTGGGGAAAGGGATGGTGATGAATGAAGGGTTGCAGGACTTTCTGCTGCCGCTGGACCTCAAGAACACCATTGCTCTTAGCTTAGTCAACTAGGGCGCTTTCGACTTTTGCGTCATCGCCATGGCGCAATCGGCTCCAATTGTGCACCTGGGATCAGATGCGGTTTCAAGGAGTGAGTACGGCCTCTGAGAGAGAGAGGGACTTCTTTGTACTCCTTAATTGTAACACTCATCTTATTGTATAAGAGAGCGTTTTGTATCACTTTCATATGCTTGGATATATAAATAAAAGTGACACTTTTCTTTTTGCCTCCTTCATTGTCTTAACTTTTTGTCTTCAGTTAGACACGTAGAAGCAAGGAATCTTTTGACCTTATCAAAATTATAGTGGTAATCTTAATAAGTCAAGATTTGTAAGGAAAGATCTTATTTCAGGAGTTTTCATGATACTGTCAGAGGTGTGATATTAACTTGACAGGGATGGGATGATTTTTTGGTGGACCTGCCACTTTGTAAAAGAAAGTGACAAGTGGAGTTCGTACCCCCAGGGAAGATGAACTTTTATCAAGGATTTGGGATTAACTTGATTTAAGATCAGCTGGGGAGTTTGACGGAAACATTGTTAACGGTGTAATGTTAACCAACAATGTTTCTAAATGAACTTGATACTCTGTCGGGGAGAGTATCAAATGAGACTAGACTCGCGGGGAATCTAGGAAGGTCTTTACCGTTAGAGGTGTGATATTAACTTAACGGTTTAGAAGTAGTCTTGTCAGAAGTGTAATGTTAACTTGACAAGGACATGAGTTAGAGGTGTGATATTAACTTAACTCATCAGTATCTCAGTTTTATTTGGGAAAACTGAGGAAGTCACTGTCATAGGTGTGATGTTTAACTTAACAGTGAGGATAATGCTAGAGGTGTAATGTTGAAC
Source organism: Agave tequilana (assembly GCA_038442645.1). NCBI lineage: Eukaryota > Viridiplantae > Streptophyta > Magnoliopsida > Asparagales > Asparagaceae > Agave > Agave tequilana. The sequence continues at coordinate 76,612 of JAVJIF010018835.1, read as the reverse complement.
TTGGCATTAGTCGTCTCGACTTTGACAAAGAAGTCGAGGAAAGGTCATGGCCATAGGTGTATTGTTGAACTTAGCGATGACTCGGATGCTAGAAGTGTAGTGTTAACTTGGCATCGTCCATTTCAGCTTCGATACGGAAGTCTGAAGAAAGGTGACTATCAGAGGTGTGATATTAACTTGACAGGCACTCGATGTACTGCTTAGAGGTGTAATGTTAACTTAAACAGTAGTTTGTCAGAGGTGTAATGTTAACTTGACAAGAATTGGCTCGTGATAAGAGCAATTTGAGGACCTGTCATTCTATTGATGAGAATTGACAAGTGGAATTTGAAATGCCAGAGGTATAGTGTTAACTTGGCAAATTTGAGAGTTTGTTACTCTATGCAGAGTTAACAAGCAAAGTTTATACTCGACAAAGAGTATTCATTACCAGAGGTATAGTGTTAACGTAGTAATGATTGCATTTTGTGGTCCTACCATTCTATGGATGAGAATTGGTAAGGGATTTTGGAGGAAAGAGTGGACTCAAGTCCACTTAGGATTTTTAGCAAACCCTCAGCTATCAACGGGTTTGAGATGCCTTTACCAACTACCGTTTGAGTTGGGCTAGCCATGCTATTCCCCTCAGCATGATGAGTTGTCGAAGACTTATGTTGGGCTTAGAAGCCAACATTTTCCTCTATCCTTAGCCGTCGGAGGCGTCGGATGTTTCTGATCAGAGGTGTATTTTTAACTTGATCAGTGGAAGAATACTGTCTAGGGATAGTATTTCTTCAAGAATTTGCCATTGATTGGCATCATGAGTGTATCGCCATTCGAAGTTATGAGGCGATATGATCCATTTGAGTAGACTGACTCTACCACAAACGGTCCTTCCCATTTGGGTTGGAATTTTCCTTTTGTCTTGTGCGTCATCACCATGGGTCTTCTGACGGCTAAGACAAGATCGCCTTTCTTGAAAGTTCGCACTTTAACTTTCTTGTTGAAAGCTCTGGTGATTCGAGCCTGGTAGAGCTCGATTTGCTGTTGGGCTTGCAGACGCTTGTCGTCTAAGGCCTCCAGTTCTTGGAGTCGCTGTCGATGCTTCTCCTCTGTCGTCATCTCCGCTGTCAAGGCGACGCGTAGAGATGGAATTTGGATCTCTAGGGGAAGCACGGCTTCACATCCGTATATCAAGGAAAACGGCGTGGCCTTAGTCGGGGTTCGCACAGTTGTGCGGTAAGCCCATAAGCATTCACCCAACTTGTCGTCCCAGTCTCGCTGACTTTTCGAGACGAACTTTTTGAGAAGCTTGCCAATAGTCTTGTTGAAAGCTTCTGCGAGGCCGTTAGCGGCAGGATAGTATGCCGTTGAGGACACACTCTGGATTCTGAACTTAGCGCAGAATCTCTGGAAAGCCTGGCTGATGAACTGGGGTCCATTGTCATGGACAATCCGCCGAGGTACACCGAAACGGTAAATAACGTGATGTTTTACAAACTTGATCACGTTGGACGACTTCACCTCCTTCAAAGGAATGGCTTCGGCCCATTTGGAGAAGTAATCGGTTATTGCTAGAATGAACCGATGTCCTTTTGATGATGGAGGGCTGATAGGACCAACCACATCCATCCCCCACATTTCAAATGGCCATGTAGAGGTCGTAGAGTGGAGGTACCCTGGTGCTTGATGGATAAAATCTCCATGTATTTGGCAAGCATGACATCTTTTGGCATAGGCGACGGCGTCGGCAACCATCTTGGGCCAATAGTAACCCAACCTTTGGAGTCGATGTGCCAGTTTTGGGCCAGGTTGATGGGCTCCGCACGTACAGTCGTGAGCCTCTTTCAATACCTCCTGGGCCTCTTTTGGTGAGAGACACCGAAGTAAGATTCCGTCATACGATCGACGATACAATGTTCGCGTGATCGCATTATAGTAGAATTTAGGGGCTTTCCTTCGAATGGCAGCCGCTTCCTTGGTGTCCTCAGGCAGGATGCCGTACAAGACATAGTCGATGTAGGGGAATCGCCAGTCTTTAAGCTCTGGACCGGCCGACAATTCCAGCACTTCTTTGCCTCGACAATCTCCCTTTGACTCATGATAGTCCTTGAGAGTATTTTTCGGGCAATACAGGTCGTGGCTGTAGACGAATATCTTCTCCATTGCTCCAGTTGGAAGAGCTAAGGAGGCTGCCAGGGATGCGAGTGCATCGGCGTGCGCATTTTGCCTGCGCGGTACATGGTCAATGTAGAAGTTAGCAAACCCCTCGGCCATGCGGATAGTTGCGTTGTAATAGGGTACTAAGTCCTCATGTCTGACTTCGTACTCCCCGCGAATTTGACTGACGATGAGTTTAGAGTCACCGTATGCTTCAAGATTTTTAACGCCAATCTCATCGGCGAGCTGCATCCCAATCAATAGAGCATTGTATTCCGCCATATTGTTGGAACAAGGCTCCGTTAGTGAGACAGCTCGGGGTATCACATAATTTTGTGGGGAGACAAGTACTACTCCTACCCCCGCCACTACGTGTCCCTTGGGGCTTGTCCTTGATGCACCGTCGAAGAAAAGTTGCCACACTTGACTTTCGAACGACGTCTGAGTCAGGTAGGCTTCGGCCACTTCGTCTGGGAGATCCTCGTAGACTTTGGCTGCCCTCGGATCTGGGTGTTCAGCTAGGAAGTCTGCCACCGCTTGTCCCTTAATAGCTTTTTGCGGCAGAAAGTGCATATCATACTGGGATAGCAACATGGCCCATTTTGCCAGCCGGCCATTTAGCGATGAAGGTTTAGTCATAAGTAACCTCAGAGGGTTGACTTTTGATATGACATTTATAGTTTGGCCTACCAGATAGTGTCGCATTTTCTGAATGGCGAACACTAGTGCCAAACATTCCTTCTCGATCGGGTTGTACCGATGTTCGGCTCCGATCATTGTTCTACTCAGATAGTAGATTGCCTGTTCACGTCCCTGATCGTCATTCTGAGCTAGTAGAGCTCCCAAAGAATGATCCATCGCTCGGACATACACCAGAAACGGCTTTCCGGATACTGGAGCTGCAAGGACTGGTGGTTGGGTGAGGTATTGCTTGATTTCCTCGAACGCTTGTTGGCAAGCGTCATCCCAAATGAATGAGACACCCTTCTTCATCAGCTTAGTGAAGGGTTGGCATCTTCCGGAAAGGTTTGAGATGAACCTGCGGATGTACGCCAATCGTCCTTGTAATCCCCTGAGCTCCTTGAGGCTTTTCGGGGGTTGCATCTCCTGGATAGCGCGGATCTTTTCCGGGTCCAAATGGATTCCTGTGGAAGTCACAACAAATCCTAGGAATTTGCCACTGGCTACCCCCAGGAAGGACTTGGTGGGATTCATCTTCAATTGATGAGCCCGCATGATGTCGAAGACCACCTTCAGGTCTGCTACGTGATCACCTTTAGTGCGGCTTTTTATCGCGATGTCATCAACATAACATTCCACCGTTTTGCGTATTTGCTGATGGAAAATGGCATTCATGGCCCTTTGGTAGGTTGCCCCCGCATTCTTCAGTCCGAAGGGCATGACGGTGTAGCAATACACTCCTAGGGGTGTCTTGAAGGAGGTATGCTTTTCATCATCAGGATGCATCTTGATTTGATTGTATCCTGAGAATCCGTCCATGAAGGACATTCGTTCGAATCCACAAGTATTGTCAATCATGACATCTGTGATTGGCAATGGGAATTCGTCTTTGGGGCAGGCCTCGTTCAGATCACGGAAGTCGATGCAGATCCTGATCTTCCCGTTCTTCTTGGAAACGGGGACGATGTTGGCTACCCAGTCGGGATGTTGTTCCTCCCGGATGAAGCCAGAATCGATGAGCTTTCTAACTTCTGATTGAATTGCTTCCATTATTTCGGGACGGAACCGTCGCTGCTGTTGTTTGACAGGTTTTACGTCCGAATTGATGTTGAGGCGGTGCATGGCCACTTGAGGATCAAGTCCTGGCATGTCCTCATAATTCCAGGCGAAGACGTCTATATATTCTTGTACAAGAGATATTAGATCCTTCTTCTCTGAAGGCGACAGGCCGTCACTTATGAAGATGGGCTTAGGGTTAGCCTCATCTCCTAGGTTGATCTGAACAACCTTGTCTTCTGTGGGTGGCTCGCGCTGTTCAAAGCGGATGTCCCAAAGAGCGTTTAAATGTTTGATCCAAGGATCTGTATCAGCTTGGATCATTTCTTCGTTTTCATCTTCCAGGTGGCTTGTCGAAATCATGTTTACTGACAGTTCCTTGAAGATGTTGCCGACACTGACATCTGACTCCCAAGATGATGTGTCTGAAGAGCGATCGTTGCTCGATGATTCTTGAGAACCAGAGGCTGATGGGACCGGAGTTGATACATAGCCCAACCCCCTGCGCGTCCGATGATAATAATCGGGGGCCTTCCCTTTCGGAACAAAAGATCGAAGTAGCGTTCTTCTCCCTTTGCCGAAGTTCAACCCGGGTCTGTTGGTTAGATCATACCCCATTCGCTTCATTATTGTGAGTGCTTTTGATTCATAATGGTCGAGCTGAGGGGATTCCTCCTCGCTTTCTGATTCTTCGCGGGGAGTTGGTTCAGTCGTCATTCGCCCAAACAGGATTGGTTTTTGGCCTTTTCGTCTTGTCGGAACCATGAATATAGATTCCTGCGCATCACCATTATCCTGTATGTCCCGAAAGATGATTTTACTGGTACATGCAATGATGTCAAAGCATCCATTGCCGACCAGATGTCATCGTCTACGTCGGTAGTAGTATCCGACGGTATTGAATCGGATGCACACGCGGAGAAGTACTCAAAGTCTAATTCTCATTAATATACCAGCCGCCTGCATCGTCGGTGGTATTATCAACATCGAGCTTATTAGTGCTCTTTACAAGTGGTTCCAACTTCCACAAGCACTCTTCTTGCTTGGTCTCAGTGTCAGCCTCATTACCAGAGTCTGGCACCTCCAGTTGCGGGGTTTCATCCACCGGATCCTGATATAGGAGGGAGTCCGTGAAATAATTTTCGACCCCCTTAAACGGATACCTTTCGGCAACCAACGTTTGCACCTTCCCACTCGCGTCAATGTATTTCATGACTTGGTGAAGAGTGGAGGGAACGATGGAGTTGCGGTGGATCCATGGTCGTCCCAGCAGCAGATTGTAGGAAGTGTCGGCATCGATGACGTAGCACGTCACTTCCGATTTGAGGCTCCCAATCTGGCACTTGAGCTTGATTTTCCCCATCGGACGGGTGCCATTGGCATTGAACCCGTAGATGGTCGTCTGTGTAGGGCTCAGACGGTGAGTAGGGATGCCGAGGTGTTGCATGACTCGGCGAGGCATAATGCTCAATGCGGACCCTGGATCTACCTGAATGCGGTTCACCTCAGATGATCCGATGTAACCTGTGAAGTACAGGGGTCGATCATGCTTCCCTTTCACCTGCATATCATCTGCCGTGAAGGTGATGCAGGGGGCATTCTGGGAAGTGTGGAGGCAATCCTCTACATCTTCCTCCTTCGGCACCTGGGTCATGAAGACCTCAGCATTTGCCAGAGCTTCTTGCAGAGCTTCCCTGGTCGACTTTGATAGTCTAAGAAGTTCATACAAGGTAATGCGTGCCGGTATATTGGCCAGCTGAGCCAGGACATCAAAGCGGTAAGGTGCCGAAGACCCTTCCGCGATGCCTCTTTGAAGGGCTCGAGAGAATCGAGTCTCCTTCTGCTTCTCCACAGGTGGCTTCGTGGAGGGCCTAGTTGGCTCTGCAGCCGGTTGCGGAGGGTTTACCGCCACTTCGCCGTACTGCTTCAAGTAGGGCTGTCCTGAACGAGTCCCCGTCATTGGTTGATTGGGTTCTGCGGCCAAGACTATTGTTTCCTCTTCTGAATTAGTCAGTGAGGGAACATCGTCCTCTGCTTCTCGGGAGGAAGCACATACCACATGGCAGGACGAAGCTTTTGCCTTGCCTTTGGACTTCCTGTTGGTTACAGTAGTCCACTGCTGGTTGTCCACTAGGTCAGGGTGGACCCACATAATTTCCCCTTGAGGCGTAGGGACGGGTACCAAGCCCTTCTCCTGCTGCTGGTGAGGGTCTGTGTTGACCACTCTTAATTCTCCCCTTGGAATAGGAGTTACCCCCGCAGGCGTTGGAGGTTATCTCCCGAACTGGAGAACCGACGTCACATTAGCCGTGACCTTCTTCTGTTCTGGTCGGAGTTTTAGCACCTCCGCGTCAATCAGAGCCTGAAGAATGTCCTTGAAGACGTAGCAGCTTTTGGTAGGATGTCCCAACATCCTGTGGTACATGCAGTAGTTGGGATTGTCGGTCTTGCCGACTTCCTCCGGGCGCCTAATTTCAGGGAGCTTCAGTCGATTGCTCTTGTTGAGTAGCTTGAAGAGCGAATCGACGTGTTCCTCCTTGAAGGAATACTGCTTGTTGGGGCGTGGCTGGCTTGAAGAGCCACTTGCCCTGCCTGTTTGAGGTTTGGCGGGAGATTTGGTCTCTGTTGCCAAGTTATCCTTCCGCTTTGTTTGGAGGGATGTGTCTGGTGCCGGTGCACGCCTTGTCGACCTTTCTGGCCTAGGCTTGCCTTCCTCCGCTCGGACGCGGGCGACAATCTCCTCAGCCTGTTCACCTTGTTGGACTAACTGCTTCCAGGTGCGGCTTTCAGCAACTCCTATTTGAGCAAGGAGTGAGGTTTGGAGATTGTGGCGGCATGTTTCCACCAGGGTGGCCTGGGTCATACCGCTTGGACACCGGAGTGCCACGTTCCGAAATCTTTCCACGAAAGATTTGACGGACTCCCCTCTCCGCTGTTTGGTAGCTAAAAGGGTGGGCATCATGACTTCGGAGTCATCTTCGAAGAAGCGTGTTAAGAACAGCTTCTCCAGATCCCCCCAGTTCTTGATAGAACCTTCCGGGAGTTTCATGAACCACTCAAAGGCCAACCCTTTCAGGGTGCCGATGAATAGTCGCGCCAGGATGGCGTCATTATCTACTACATTCCCGGTTTGGGATTTGAAGTAGTAGATGTGCTGATTAGGGGACCCCTTCCCATCGAAGGCTTGGAGGGTTGGAGCCTTGAACTTAGGAGGGTACGGGACTAGATCCCACTCAGCTGGATAGGGCCGGACCACTCCAACTTCTTGGAGGTCTTTGCGACTGGCAAGGGCATTGAGGCGTTGCTCCAGTTGACTCATTCTTTTAGTATGAGCCTTTTCTGGGTCGTGCGACGAAGATTTGGACGAATTTGCAGTAGATCGTCGCGCCTCCTCAGAAGGTTCGGAAGATGAGCTTTCTCCCTTTCTCCCTTTGCCTTTTGACCTCCTAGGAGGAGATTTCCTCCTGTCTTCCAGCAGTTGTGCAATCGCCTGCTTGAGGGAGTCAATCGACGCCTGCTGGGAAATAATCATGTCCATTTGTGCTTTCTGGACCTGCTCTATACGTCTTGCCGTCTCCTCAGGAGTGCCTGTCATGTAGGCAGAGGTCTCCTTCTCGACGGAAGAGTTCGAAGCCCCTGATTCCACTACGGCGGAGTGGGAATCATTCGCTCTAATGCCGTGGGCTAAGGCATTAAAGTCAATTGGGGGAATGGCCCCCGTCCGGGTGCGAGTATGTCGATACACCCCTTCCGGTTCAGAGTCAGACTCGGACTCGTCTGAGCTGACTGCAAGTTGTTTTCCCTTGCTCCTGCTTGTCATGTTCGCAGTAAGCTCCGGGTATTCAATGTCAGAGAAGACTCTCCTTCTATGGGAGCGCCTTCTTTTGGCTGACGGGGGAATCGAGGTCAGTTGTCCAGCCAAGGACTGCTGGTGCACACTCGACCCGCAACGACACTCCGCAAGCATGGAGATAAGCCGTTGGCAGCAGCAAGATGAAGTGACCTGGTGGGCACTTCTTTTCTTTGTCAGATAATCCCTCAAATCCATGGAAGAGGGATCAAAGAGACTAGCCTCACAACGTCGAAGACGGGAGGCATTCATGTGCTGTGCAGAATGGACGCAGACTTCAGGGACGCGGTTTCCGCGTCGTGACTGTGGAACGCGCGTCTGGCGTCTCTGTTGAGGTGAGATGCGAGCATCGCGTTGCTGCCTGGTGCGTCCGGGCTGAGCCGCGTGAGAGAGAGTGGGCTGCAGGGCGCCTCGTCTCTGGGTGCGTGCTTCCTTTGTTTGACGAGACGCAGAAGCTTCACTTTGGCGTTTGGTAAGCTGGTCTTCAGAGGACTCAACTTGAGGAGTTGCGCGCTTAGGCCGCCAAACGCGGATTTCACGTACTGGACGTGACGCGGGCAAGGTGCGAGACTGTACGTCGCGTTCAGCTTCAGTTGGAAAACCAACGGTTCCGACTTGCAGCTGACGCGCACGTCTCCTCTGCCGACGCTCAGCATTCCGGTTGCGTCGAGGAGGTGGAGAGAAAACAACAACATCCTGATGTTGAACATCAGGGAGTTTAACCACGCGGGTCTCCTGAGAGACGCTGACGCGGGTTTTCTGTGCGCCGGAGTTAGTCGCAACAGCAACTGTGCTTGGGATCGCGCGGGCCTTCTGAGAGGCGTTGACGCGTGAACTTTGCTGGGCACAGTGGGCAACAGCAGCGGAGCTCGAGACAGCCACCGATCGGGCTTCGAGGCCATTCCCTGTCGAGACCCTGCGACAGACGCGGGTCTTTGGGCTGTTGGAGCCAGAAGAGAGGAACTCTTCGTACTTCGCCTGGTCGAACTCGACAACGAACGATTCGACCATCTTTCCCTCGTGGTGGACGTCATCTTGTGCCACAACATGTTCGTCGGTAACAAACAGATTCCCCAGCGGAGTCGCCATATCTTGTTCGACGCGGAAAAGGGGGCTGGGAGTAAAATTTCCTTGAATCAGATGAAAAATTACAGCCGGCTTAATCTTCCAGTTACAAGGGAGGGAGAATATTGAATCTTGAATTCCCCCTTTGTTTAGTGCTGGGTTCTTCGGGTGGCGGTGGAGAGTAAATCTTTTTCTCCGTTGACCAGATGACCGTCCTGGTCCGTCGAGGGATCTTCTCCTTGGCAGGTAGAGGGAGTAACTCAGCTCCGTCTACCAAAACTCTAGAAGAGGAGGTAGGCGAAGGGCGGCTAGTACTCAGTAAGCTCGCTGAAGAGTCTTCTCTCTCTCTCTGTCGATGATCTCTCCTTTTTTTCCTTCTCGGAATCTCTTCCTTGCCCGATAATTGTCGTCGTCGTTGTCTCTTCAATAGTGACGGGACTATTTATAGGGTTTTTAGGGGGTGATCGTGCCCCCTAAAAGTGCTCCACGATGAGGGCCAACTTCCCCGCTACATGGGCGGTGGATGGCGCCATAATCGGGTGGTTACAACCAAGGTGGGGGCACCTTGATGCTGAGACGCGGGCGTTGAGCCAACGCGCCTTGATGCTGAGACGCGGGCGTTGAGCCAACGCGCCTTGATGCTGAGACGCGGGCGTTGAGCCAACGTGCCTTGATGCTGAATCTCTGCGTTTTGGTGGCTTGTCTTTGTGATTTTTAGACAGCCTACACTCCGACGGCTAAGGATAGAGGAAAATGTTGGCTTTTAAGCCCAACATAAGTCTTCGACAACTCATCATGCTGAGGGGAATAGCATGGCTAGCCCAACTCAAACGGTAGTTGGTAAAGGCACCTCAAATCCGTTGATAGCTGAGGGTTTGCTAAAAATCCTAAGTGGACTTGGCTCCACTCTTTCCACCAAAATCCCCTACCAATTCTCATCCACAGAATGGTAGGTCTACAAATACACCCATTACTAAGTTAACACTACACCTCTGGTAATGAAAACTTTTTAATATTCCTTGTCGAGTACAAATTTTGCTTGTCAACTCTACACGGAGTACTAAATTTTCAAATTTGCCAAGTTAACACTACACCTCTGGCACTTCAAAATTTTCACTTGTCAATTCTCACCAATAGAATGACAGGTCCTCAAATTACTCTTACCATGAGTCAATCTTTGTCAAGTTAATATCACACCTCTGACAAGTTACTGTTAAAGTTCAACATTACACCTCTAAACAGTAATCAAGTTTCTGCCAGGTTTAATATTACACCTCTGACAGTCACTTTTCTTCAGACTTCCACACCGAAGCTGAAATGGATGATGCTAAGTTAACACCACACCTCTAGCATCCAAGTCATTGCTAAGTTCAACAATACACCTATGGCCATGACTTTCCCTCGGACTTCCTTATGCAAGCCGAGATGACCAATGCTAAGTTCAACATTACACCTCTAGCATTCCCTCATTGTCAAGTTAAACATTACACCTATGACAGTGACACTTCTGAGTTAAGTTAATATCACACCTCTGACTCACATCCTTGTCAAGTTAATATTACACTTCTGACAAGACCACTTCCAACCCGTTAAGTTAATATCACACCTCTGACGGTAACAAACTTTCCTAGATTCCCCACGAGTCTAGTCCCACTTGTTATTCTCTTCAGCAGAATAACAAGTCTACCTAAAAACATTGTTAGGTTAATACTACACCATCAACAATGTTCCCCTCAAATCCCCAGTTGAGCTCAATCAAGTTAATCCCAAACACTTGATAAAAGTTCACCCTCCCTGGGGGTACCAATTCTACTTGTCGCTTTCTCTTATAAAGTGGCAGGTCCATCAAAAATTGTTTCATCTCTGTCAAGTTAATATTACACCTCTGATAGTACTGTGAGAGTTCCTGAAATAGGATCTTTCCCTCCAAAGCTTGACTTGTTGAGATTATCATCATAATTTTGACAAAGTCAGAGATTCTTTGCTTCTATGGGTCTAAGACAAAAAGTTCAAGACAATGAAAGAGGCAAAAAGAAAAAGTGTCACTTTTATTTATTTCCAAACATATGAAAGTGATACAAAACGCTCTCTTATACAATAAGATTGAGTGGTACAATTAAGGAGTACAAAGAAGTCCCTCTCTCTCTCAGAGGTTGCACTCACTCCTTAAAGCCGCGTCTGATTCCAAGTGCGCGATGTTTTGTGGCTACAATAGAAGCTGGTTACACCACGATGCATGATGTAAACATCGAAAGCGCCCTAGCTGACTAAGCTAAGAGCAATGGTGTTCTTGAGGTCCGGTGGCAGCAGAAAGTCCTGCAACCCTTCGTTCATGAACATCTCTTCCCCCAGCAGACCATCCAGCAGACATGACGAGTCCTTGATGTGACTTCTGGAGTGGGAGAGGAAGAGGATCTTGTCCGCCACCGCAACCGCCGGAACCCTCATCGCCGTCATGCATAGCCTGACCATCTCTTGCCAGCAGGCATGAATGGCGAAGCAGATCTGAAGAGACCTTGGCGAGGGTTGGGTCCTCGTCAGAGATGTAATATACTCTCTTATAGGTGACGAGGACCATAATATACTCTCTTATAGGTGAACATCGAACAAGTTCGCCGGCCAAAGCATCCTTCCAGGGGCCCAGCAAACCAGCAAGTCTACCTGCAAGGAATGAAACAAAAGGAATCAGAACAATCTGCAACTTAGCATGCTGCAACAGAGAAAAACTAAGTCACAAATGCAGACTGCAGACGCGGGAATGATCCACGCAGTCAGCCAAGCAGACGCGGGAATGATCCACGCAGTCAGCCAAGCAGACGCGGGAATGATCCACGCAGTCAGCCAAGCAGACGCGGGAATGACCCGCGCGGTGAGCCAAACTGCTGCGTCAGCAGAGACAAACGCGAATCAAAACGCGGTCTCATTCCACGCCCAAGTCGAAAGCACAGACGCCTAAAAGGCACAGACGCCGAAAGTTGCCATCTCCTTGTTGAGTGAACAAGAGTTGCAAGACTCGGGTCTGAAACCTTTTTGGGAATTCGTCCAAGGCAGTGGCTATAAAACGCGTTAAGGCAATAGCCATAAAACGCGCCAAGACAGTGGCTTTGAAACGCAAGCTTTGTGAACAAAGCCAGCGCCAAGTGCCAAAGACCCCTGCACTCGCGTCCAGAGAAGTTTAAATCTGTGGCGCAAATTCCAGAAGGAATGCACCAACACAGACTTCGTGAGGGGGTCCAGATAATGGTGATGCCAAGGTGCAGGCCGTGGTAGATTAAAATATCATGGCTAATTGGGACGGCGTACCAACAGAGGCCTCTACCAAGAGTCGGGCTCTCTGCATCCAAACGCGGACGTGCAAAATGATCAGAGAGACACTCTGCTCCGAAGACCAAACAGGAGCATACAAGCCCTAGGTCATCTTCATCCACAGAGCCATCCTCATCCATGGAGACAATACTCTGAAGAAGATGAAGGTTCTCAGAGCGCTCGCTCTCAAAAAAGAAAACAGTCCAAAGATTGGATTGAAGGAAGAGGGTTAGCCCTATTTATAGCAGACCCTAATAACTGCTATTAATGGTGCATCAAACAGAACCGTCGCGCACGACTGTCAAAACCCAATGGAGGACTGACGCGTGGAGCGTCGCTTTGGGAACCGTCGCAGACACCGGTTTCCAACCGCCAGCGCCGGTTTTGCATTAAAGAGCGTTAAAACGCCCAAGTCAAATAAAAAATTGACGCGTGGACAACCGCCTTGGAAAACAACGGATGACCCGGTTTCCCAAACGTCGGTGAAGACTTGACGTCCAATCGTCAGTGAAGACTTGACGGTCAAAGATCCCACAAAATCTTTAAGTCAGGCTGCATCAAACGCAGACAGCAAAGTCGCGTCCGGCTGCATTAAACGCAGATGGGAAAGCCGCGTCTAAGAATCCGCGTCACCGTTCTCAAATTAAAAGGCATTCACCCCGCGCTTTAAAGGAGCGTCTACGTGACTCAAAATCGCGCCCTTTCAGCAAACAATGCTACGTCCCTCGCGTCTGCCCTATCTGCGTCTTACTCAGCGAGACCAATTCGAGGATCACTCTGTGATTGACGCTGCGTCTCATCAAAAGGACTTAGTGAAAGTTAAGTTCCTATGGAATGATGACCGCGTCTCACCCTGTGATTGACGCCGCGTCTCAGCAAAAGGACTTAGTTCTATCTAAGCTCCTACGGAATGCTGACCGCGTTTCACTCTGTGGATCAGTGCCGCGTCTCATCAGGAAGCCGCGTCTCATTGAAAGAACTTAGTCTCGCCTAAGTTCAATCTTCACAACCAGTGATCAAGAAGTTGGATTCATCCACAGCTAAACAAAGAAGATGGAACAAAAAAATGTCCTTTTTATATCAAAAGTGGATACAAACACTCTGATAAACAGAGTGTCCTTTTCTTTACAAAAAAAAAAAAGAAAAGAAGGCTAAATGTCCTGGCTTGCCAAGGAACGGATTCGCTCCCTGAGATGATGCATCTTGATCTGACGCGCCTTCTCAGCCTCCATCATGGCTTGGACCCGCAGCTCCTCTTCAGATAGGAAGGGTTTTGCAGCCAGCTGCGCTCGCAGAGACTCCACCCTGGAAGAATGTAGAGACAGACTCTCTTCAGCCCGCGCCTTAGCAGTCTGTTGCTCCGCAAGCTCCTCTTTGATGGCAACAAGCTTCTTCTCATTGATCGCAAGCACAGCTTCTGCCTTGGCAATGGTGTCCCGAGCCTTGGCAATGGTGTCCCGAGCACTGATGATGACGTGCTCCGTGCTCTGCATGACAATCTCGGATTCCCTTGAATCGTCAGTTAGTTTCTGACATTCAGCCTGGGAACATTCGAGGCTGCGGATCTCTGCATCTATTTGTGCCTCTGCCTCCTGTCGCTCTCGTTCTTGAGCAGCTAAGAGCCGGGCTAGAGTGGCCTGGGCCTCACTAGAAGAGCTGGCATTTTCCAAAGACTTCAGCTCGTGCAGGTCGTCTCCCAGTTGCTCCACCACCCGCAGACACGCCTGGGCAAGTGAGGGGCCTCCGGTTAACTCGACGTTCTCGGCCAGATTTCAGAGAAGCGTCCGGGCAAAATTGAAGGAGCTGCTTCCACGTAAGATGAGATCAATACATGATCCCATCGAAGCAAAGAATTGTTGCACCATCTGGCGTGCCAGTTCCCCCATATTGTCACCACCTGGGAAGCTTCCCGACCCCTTTTCTGTCACGGTGCAAGCCGGCTCTTTTTGCGCAAGAGTCGTGCTGACCGTCGATACATCAAGAGCGAGACCGACCACTGGCGCTTCCGGGGGTGTTATCTTTACAGGAACCTCCACAGCTAATGATGGCGCAACCTCTTCAGAAGCTTCAGCCGAGATCTGAGATGCGTGGCCTCCTGGAAAGGTACCGACCGTCGGACTCTCCATCTGAGCCCCCTCAGTCCTCTCTGCAAGTTATTGTGACATTAGCCACAAAGGAGAAAAGCGAAACATTCAAAATATCAGAACTTCCTTACCATCTGGGAGGCCCAGAGATGCCGAATCCTTGGGCAAGTCCTGCGGTGTGGAAGTCTCCCTAGCTTCAATAGTAACCCCTTCACCCGGCAGAGTGGGTTCTTCCCCAGCCTTAGGGGTTGTCTCCTCTTCCGGCAAAGGAGAAACCTCCCCAGCAACAGTAGTTGCCCCCGCTGGAGTTATCTTGGCAACCAAAGCCGTGACCCCTTCTGGCTGGGTCAACTCTTGTACCATTTCCTCGATCTGCGAAGAGGGTGCAGCCTTGACATTCTCAGCCAATCCTGCAATATAAAAGGGAGAATGTTAAAGCCTCCTCTTCAAATTAAAAAGGAAATTAGGTCAAAAGGTGAAAAGAGTACCTCCAACAGGAACAACCGCCGGCTGCGATACCGTTGATGGCTCACCCCCGTATATTTCTTCCTCCGAGATATGGGAGAACTTTTCCGGATCAGGAAAAGTGGGTTCATCACCATAATCAACATCGTCTTCAAACTCGCTTTCCCCTGAGAGTGAGGAAGACGATAGCGCCTCACGCGAGACTCCTGCAGCCGGAGCCTTGCCACCAACTACCCCAGTGGTAGGGCTGGGGTCAGCCATCCGAGGACTGGAAATGAAGACAGACGGAGACCCGGGCTGTTGAGCTGAGGAAGACTCGGGCTGAGCCGACACCCCCGGAATATTGACATCTCCTCCGCTCATTATATCAACCTCTAGCTGCTCATCCTCGTCAGTGGCGGCGGATCGATCAACGAGCTCCCCTTCCTCCGCAGACCCGTGGCCTCTGCTAAGCGACCTAGGGGGACGGACTAAAGGAATGTCCTCTTCAGCTATGTCTTCCTCCCTCAGTGCCTCAACGACAGCAGGGATCTCTTCAGATCTAGAGACTTCGGTTGTCAAGTCTCTTCGAACCTTCTTCGGAGCGGGTTCAGCAGTGGGAGTAGAGCCTTGACGACGCTTGCTCACCGCCTGTCGAGACTTAGTCGCTTGTGGCTCCGCCCTAGTCGCTTGTGGCTCCGCTCTTGGTGGTCGTGGCTCCATGGCTCGTGGCTCCCTTCTCATTCTTCGCCCGACCTCCTTTTGGGCCTTCAGGTACTGTTCCACGAGTTTTCATCGGTTTACTAGAATCCGTCCTTGCCTCGAGACTTGCATTGATGCTCTCGATGCATGAAGACGCCGGAAAAAAGTCTGGTGTTTGGTTGGCCTGGGAGTACCAAGTGCAGAAGCTGAAGCTCGTACGGCACTTGGGCCCTTCGAGAGGTAGACGGAAAGTTACTCCCCGTCCCTCCAGCCACACTATAGTACCAAGCCCGGGCACCTTCGAACAGGTTCCCTTCGAAGGCGAGTCGAGCATTGGGGTTCCCGACATAGAGCTGATCATAGCCGAACTGTCGAGCGAAGCGATTCGGCATGTACGGCTCAATGGTGCATGACGTCCCTTGTCGGAAAAGCACATATCCGGGTCGGATATTGAGCAACCACCAGAAGGCTCCCGCGGATAACCTCGTGAAGTCATCTGGGCCAACAGAATCAACAAGTAGATCCCCGGGAGATGCACCAGGGATCTGGGGGAGGCAGCGATTGAGCCGGTAGTTCGCAGGGTCGGAAAGGCACTTCCGGACGTAATATATATAAGGATCACGCCATTTCGAACCCTCCAATCGCTGTACAAAAGGGACAGAACTCTCCCTCCAACGCACCGCCGTCATCAAGGAAGGGCAATGCATCACGTACCAAGCCATGAGGTACGTGTAAGGCAGCTCGACACGAGGGTTGGGACGCTTCACCGTCGGACTCCCCTCTGAGTCAACATACGGCTTTCCCTCGGAGTCTGCAGTTTTCGGTGGCTCGCAGAAACTCTTAGTGAGCGCCCGCAGCCCGCTCTGAATACCAGCCGCCACGGCCGGGAGAAGGGCTATGGGGTTGCCATGAGCCAGGAGCACCGCCGGGTACACCACGTCAGCAACAATGACTTCATGTGGCAGCGTGGGCACCACACAGCGCTTCAGCCACAGCATCAGAAAGCCCGCCAACAGCGCCCAATCGGAGATAGGGGTCCGGGCTTGATGGTGAAAGCTCTCAAAAACCAAGTCAGGGTCGAAACCGTCCTCATTCGACTCCGTGGTGTAGAAACTGTCAGGAGCCTGGTCGATCCTGTCTTCAATCTCCCTGTCGGAGCTGGGAGCCAATCGGGTTATCAGATGGTCTTTGGTGTTGACGTTGTTGAACAAGTAACTGGCCCAAGACAGTTGCTTGACTCCCTGCGACCGCCATTTGGTTATTTGGCCGCAAATGTGGAAGTGACATAGCACTTCCCAGTAGGTCTCATATATGAGGGGAAACTCCTCCTTCAAATAGTGAAGCTCCACCGTGGTCGGGACATATTCCTCATAGGGAATGTCCCCTGTCGACAGCCCCGAGACCTCATGCAGCTCGTGCAGAGCAAGGCCCATCTCCCCGACCGGAGTGAAGAACGTCCCCGTCAAAGAATTATAACGCTCTAGAATCCCGAAGAAGTTCTGAGAGCTTTGAGGGATCCCCCACTGCACGGCTCTGACCGCTGGGTACAGTCCCACACGCTTTAGCAGATCCCCGAGCTCGGTGAGGACAAAGCCGACCATCCTGCCCCACCAATAGTTCTCCGTGGAACGGACCCACCCCGGTGCACGGAACCCAACGGGATAATCACCCTCCGCTTTCATAAATGCGTTGAGGAAGGTAGTACCAAGTTGTGGTATCTCCCCAGCCGGAACATCAGACTTGCGCGACCCAGGGAAAAGGCCGATAACTGACCTGTCATGGCTATCATGACGGTACACTTTGTGGGAGCCCAAATCACCGAGAGTAATCTCAGGGACATATCGAGAGAGGTCCCATTCCATCTTCCGAGGGATGGACATGTGCTGGAAGTAGGACAGCGGGAACATCCTCTCCATGTTCGGAAGAAAGAATCTTCCACCCCTTATTTGACGGAGCCATTTGTAAGTCCCGTCATATACGCGATAGCCGCCATCGTGGATACGATCTCCGAAGAAGAAGGCAGGCTTCTCCAGTTTGATGCCAGCATCCGTTGCAAATGCTGCATCAGTCATAAGCACCCGAAGAGTCCTCATGTCAACATTTGAGAGCCTCTCCCCACGAGCCTGCGACTTGTCAGCTGTCACAGGAACAGTCCTTTGTAACACAAAGGTCAAGTCCCGGTCAGCACCCCCTACATGTCCAAAGTGGCGCTTCTTGGCGAGTGAAGTAGCAGGGCGTGGCGCTGCAAAAAGAAAAGGACACTTAGTTAGATACTCTATCAAAAGCAAGGAAAAAATACTAAGTGTTCATAATCCGAACGCAGAAGAGACACTGGACGCAGGAATTATCAAATCCGCGTCCAGACCTGCGCATCCACACAGAAGAGACACTGGACGCAGGAATTATCAAATCCGCGTCCAGACCTGCGCATCCACGCAGAAGAGGCACTGGACGCAGGAATTATCAAATCCGCGTCCAGACCTACGGGATCGGCGTCTCCACAACATTCTCCTTGATGTCACTTCTGAGGTGCGAAAAGAAGGGAGTTATCCACCTTAACCCTTCCACCACCATAATCGCCAGAAGTTAAGGAGGGTAACTCCCTTCCTTTCACATCCCAGATGTCAAAGTGCTTGGACTCGGGTGCCAGATTCATCAAAATCAACAGCTGATGAAATAGAACGCAAGGATCAAATCCGCGTTCTGTAAACTAAGTCCGCGTCTGAACACTTCACAATTAGAAAATATTCTAAGTGAAGAATCTGAAGCGCAGGACCCAATGGCGCGAGGGTCCAAACCCGCGTCATGGTTATCAACCCAAAGACTGCGTCTGGGAATCAAACACGATCTAAATTCGTGTGTTAAGGGTTCTTAAAGGTTCTTGGAACTTCCTTTAATGGCGGCCTAAAAGGCATTTACCTTGGAGACCTGGGAGAACAACATCCTGCGCAGAGGAGGAGCTGCCCCTCCGGGCCTCAGCGACGGTCGCCTTTGAAGAAGAAGCAATCGGCTTGGTCTTGGGAGCCATGGCTAATTCGATCCAAGGTTCAAGAAGATGAACTGAAGAGGAAGTTCTCTTTCTTAATCTTATCAACGAGTGCGTTCGGAGAAGAAGAGGAATCCTAGGCACAAGGATTCGCGAAGATACGCGGCGTATGGCTCGATGAATTCCGCGGCGAATCTCTGTTCGACGCGTGGAACAAAATCACTTTAACGCACAGAGAAGATCATGCGCCACAACTCTACACGAACCGTCGCTCGACATGTGGCACGGATCATTTAATGCGCCAGGAAATCCGCGCGCCAAAAGGCGAAATCCCTTCGGTTCCCCAGGCCAACTGGCAGAGCAATCATGACGTGGCACGCACCCGACGGCCATGTCTCTTCGATGGCTATGCCCCGTCAGCATCGCCATAAATGCGCCCAGACAATCGCATCTATATTCAAAAGATGCGTCTCTCCGGAGTTCGTGTCTTCAGCTGAACATCGCGTCTGCCTTATGAAGATCAGTCGCGTCTCCATTGCCAAAGGACGCACGTTACAGAAATCGCGCCTTTACAGCAGTACCATCTCTGCTTTTTGAAAAAGAACCTGCGTTTGGCCTCCTGCTTCTGCAAAATCAGTTCAACAGTACACTGACGCAAGCAGACGACCAACACTCCTGGCTTAAAGCGCGCCAGTGACAGACTAAAAGCAATCGGGGAGGTTTAGACTGTGCATCTAGACACTCAACATGATCAACTCTGGGGGCTTCAAAGAGTTCAATAGTACACTCACGAAGACCAACTCCAGATAAGATTAAACCCGGAGCATCAACAGTCTAGTCATGAAGGCGAACTCAGCTAGAGTCCAAAGTATTTCGAAATCCGTCCCAGTTAACTGCGGAATGTCGAAAACTTTGGAGGGGGTTCTGTAGGCTGTCTAAAAATCACAAAGACAAGCCACCAAAACGCAGAGATTCAAGATCAAGGCGCGTTGGCTCAACGCCCGCGTCTCCGCATCAAGGCGCGTTGGCTCAACGCCCGCGTCTCAGCATCAAGGCGCGTTGGCTCAACGCCCGCGTCTCCATCAAGGCGCGTTGGCTCAACGCCCGCGTCTCAGCATCAAGGCGCGTCGGCTCAACGCCCGCGTCTCAGCAATAAGGTGCCCCCACCTTGGTTGTAACCACCCCGATTATGGCGCCATCCACCGCCAATGTAGCGGGGAAGTTGGCCCTCATCGTGGAGCACTTTTAGGGGCACGATCACCCCCTAAAAACCCTATAAATAGTCCCGTCACTATTGAAGAGGGGGATTTTGGAGAAAGAAAAAAAAAAGGAGGAGATCATCGACAGAGAGAGAGAGCTCGACTCTTCAAACCAGCTTGCTGCGTACAAGTTGCTCTTCGCCTACCTTCTCTTTTAGAGTTTTGGTGGACGGGGCTGAGTTACTCCTTCTACCTGCCAAGGAGAAGATCCCTCGACGGTACTGACGGTCATCTGGTCAACGGAGAATAAGATTCACTCTCCACCGCCACACGAAGAACCCAGCACTAAACAAAGGGGGAATTCAAGATTCAATATTCTCCCTCCCTTGTAACCGGAAGATTAGCCTGTTGTAACCTTTCATCTGATTCAAGGAAAAGTTGCTCCAGTCCGCTCATCGACAGTTTTCCGCGTCCAACACTCACCTACTCTTGAAGACATGCCAAAGGGTGATGAAGAAAATGAAGTTCAAGAAGTTAAAGTGGAGACTACTCAACCACATCCAAAAGATTGGAGATTTAATCCACATCATCCCAAGGATCTTATTATAAGTGAAGTATCAAAAGGGGTAACTACTCGCTCTAAACTTCATGATCTTTGTTGGCACTATGCATTTATTTCTCATTTTGAACCAAAGAACATCCTCGAAGCCGAGGGCGACTCATATTGGTTGTTTGCCATGCAAGAGGAGCTCAATCAATTCCAGCGCAACCAAGTTTGACACCTTATTCCTAGGCCCCACGATAGACCAACAATTGGTACTAAGTGAATCTTTAGAACAAGTTGGATGAGTCGGGAAATGTTGTTAGGAATAAAGCTAGGTTAGTGGCCCAAGGTTACACTCAAGTCGAAGGTATCGTTTTTGAGGAAACCTTTGCACCTGTAGCACGGCTTGAAGCCATACGAATGACACTTGCATTTGCTTCATATAAGATTTTAAACTTTTTCAAATGGATGTAAAAAGTGCTTTCTTAAATGATTTATTGAAGAGAAGGTGTATGTTGAACAACCCGAGTTTTTGTTGATCCTACACATTCGGATTTTGTTTCGAAGCTAGACAAAGCTCTTTATGGTTTAAAACAAGCCCCTAAGGCTTGGTTGAAAGACTTTCTTCATTTCTTATTTCTAATGATTTTAATAAAGGAAAAATAGATACTACTTGTTTACCAAACATGTTGATAATGATATACTTATAGTTCAAATATATGTTGATGATATCATATTTGATTCTACTAATGAAAATCTTTTCAAAGCTTTTGAATCATGCATGAAAGAGGAATTTGAGATGTCTATGATGGGCGAGCTTAACTACTTCCTTGGTCTCCAAATCAAGCAAAGGAAGGATGGGATTTTCGTCAATCAAGCCAAGTACACGAGGAACTTATCAAGAGATTTGGACTTGAAGGGGCTAAGACAAGCAAAACTCCCATGGCTACCACCACTAAGCTTGACAAGGATGAACAAGGTACAAAATATAGACATTAAACTTTATCGTAGTATGATTGGTAGCTTGTTGTATTTAATGGCTAGTAGGCCGGACATTATGTTTTGTGTATGTCTTTGGGCTCGATTTCAATTGTGTCCTAAAGAGTCCCATTTGATTGCGATAAAACATATTATTAGATACCTTAAGGGCATAATTGAAATGAGTTTGTGGTATCCGAAGATCGGACAATTTTTCATGACGAGTTTTTCGGATGCCGACTATGCGGATTGTAGAGTGGATAGGAAGAGTACAAGTGGAACATGTCAATTTCTCGATAATTGTCTTGTTCATGGTCTTCCAAGAAACAAAATTCGGTAGCCCTCTCACTGCCGAGGCGGAGTATGTTGCGGCGGGCGCTTGTTGTGTACAAGTCCTTTGGATGAAACATACTCTCCTTGACTATGATTTGCATTTTAACCATATTAAAATATTTTGTGATAATACTACTACTATTCATATGACTAAAAATGCAAATCAACATAGTAAGACTAAGCACATTGACATTCGGTATTACTTTCTTAGAGATCATTATGAGAAAGGTGGTATTGACGTTGATTATGTTTCTACCGATTTTCAACTTGCCGATATATTTACAAAACCACTAGACTATACTAGATTTTCATTTATTTGTAGTGAATTGAATGTTTGTGTTACGGAATCTTGAATTTTTTTTAACAATGTTTACCTTTTTTGATGCATGACAAAAGGGGGAGAAAAAGTTCGTTTATTATTTTGAGTTTTGAGTTTTTGAGTTATGTATTTTGAGTTTTGAATTTTAAGTTTTGAGTTATTGTTTGTTGAGCTATATGTTTTGAATTCTCTCTTATGCCAAGTTCTTGTTTTTTTACTATTCATTCATGTATATAGCCATTTATATATATAGCATATTTTGAGGGGGAGCTTCCAAGCTCTTTTCACATTTTTCTCATTTTTTTGTTAAATAACTCATATGTTTGTCATCATCAAAAGGGAGAGATTGTTGGCCAAAGGTTACAATCACCCGGTTTTTGTTTTGATGATTACAAAACATATATAGTTATTTGTACTAATCATATTTAGTATTTAAGTGTGTTTCAGGGTTCTAAGGATTCAAGATATATTCTTCCCTAAAGGAAGGTATTTTTGACTCAAGTTGACTCAATTCGGGTTCAAGGATTCAAGCTATTCAACATTGCATATGGAGAAGCCCTAATTTGTAGATCTTGTAGTCACCTAGAACCGTTGTAAGAATTAGTTTATTAAAGAATGAGGTTATGATAAGTTGGCTCAAGAAAACACACACACACTTTCATTTTTTTTTTCAAAATACGGTTTTTGTTTTGGATATTCGAATTACGTACATGTCTTAGTTGATATACATGTCACTAAACATTTTATATTTTTACGTCTTGTTTATATCATGTATACTAACCCTTATAGCATGCTACTTAATCATCTAGCCATTTTAAAATATTTTAAAAATTCTTCTAAGTTTAAAATTTTTCCTATAAAAATACTGTTTCAGGCCCATCGGTCAACCGGGCGGTCGACCGGATCTATTTCACGCCTGATCGGTCGACCGCACCGGTCGACCGGGCCTTGTGGCTTTGGCGTGCACGTTTGTGCACGTCTGCCGGTCGACCGGACCGGTCGACCGACTAACTGACCCTTGCTCTCGGGTTTTGTCGGTCGACCGGGCCAATCGACCGATAGAACAAACTTGTGTTTTTTTGTTTAGCCTCCGGTCAACCGACCGGTCGACCGAGTCCAACGGCTGTTTGCCAGATAGACTGCCAGTCGACCGGGCTGGTCGACCGATAGCCGCCAGCAGCCACCAACGACTACTTTCTTTGAATCTATTTTCTTGGATTTGATTTTGATGTTTGTTCAGCTATCTCTGAATTTCTGGAGGCTAATTCCTGACCTATTAACCTAGTTTAAATGATGATTTGCTCATGGCAAATTCCTATAAATAGATGGCATTGGTCCCTTATTAAATTCAAGAAAAATTCCCATTGTTTTAGTTTCCAAAAAGAAAGAAAAGTTTTCAAAGCTCTCACTTTCTAAAGTGCATTCTTGATTGAAGTTTTTCAGTATTTTCAAGCTCTTTCTTACTTCTTTACAACTGAATTTTCTCACTTCACTTCTTGAGCCAAAAATCTTTCCCATTCTTTAAGGAGTTGTAAGAGAGAAGTTTGTGATCTTTTTGATCACCTTGTTACTTGTATTTTTCTTTATGTTGAGATCCCTCTTGTGTAGAGTTTGGATTGGTGGGAGTTCGGTACACCGGTCTTGTATAGACCTCTTGTAATTCCCTTTGCGGATTTAGTGGAAATCCTTCACGGTGGTGGAGGCGGGGACGTAAAGCGGTGACTCGAACCTCGAAACAAATTACTTATGTTTGCGATTGATTTCCTTATTGTTTTCATTGCTTTACATTTTTATCTTGTGATACCTCTTGCTTGCACTTCATTGCTTCCATTTCATTCACTTACATTTTTTGGTTTTTACTCATCTCAACAAGATAGCAATTACGCGCCTCAACTCATAATCTAGAGGAATCAAAGAGGAGAAGTTCTAGAGCCCTTCACGGGGAATTCAGCTTTAATTTCTTGTTTTGAGTGACTGGTTGCATCATACATACATACATGTTTTAAAAAGATCATTAGATTAGCATTAACACCTATTCGCCCCCCTCTAGGTTTTTTTCAACCGCCCCCTTGAATTCAGCAAGGCTGAATTAATCTTTAGCTTCGCACGAGGCTACAAATGACCTCACGGCGAAGCTACTTGCGAGCTTCTGGCGAAGCTGGAGAGTCCATGCAAAATCCTCCTCGCCATCGTGACTTAATATGGGACAAAGTGGGTAGGTGTAACCGCCTACTTAAAGTGGCGTTCCTCCCACTAAATTAGTGAGGTTCACCCAATAATCTCTCGTGGGATTTGGAAACGGTGACCTGGTAAAGCTCGTTGCGGAGCTAAATGAGAAGCTCTCCTTCGGCGAAGTTATCTTTGTAGCCTCATGCAAAATTAAGACTTAGGTTATAGCTTCAGGCGAAGTTACCTTTGTAGCCTAATGCGAGCTAAGACTTAGCTCATAACTTCAGGTGAAGTTATCTTCAAAGCCTCGTGCGAAGCTAAGACTCAGCGCATAGCAGAGCTGAACCATCTATTTCTTCCAGCGAAGGTAGGAATAAAGCTTTTAGCGCGAAGCTCTCGGATCAGCCTCTAACGGGGCTAAATGGGAAGCTTCATGCGAAGCTTATGGCTTCGGCCCTTTTAGCGATCTTGGATCTCTACGAGGCTAAGTACTTGATCAAATCTCGATTAGATCTGGCATCATAGACTTGCTTTGGCTTCTCTTCAAAGGCAACACTTTGGCCTATTGTCTGCTTTACTGGATCAATAGAGCCCAAGTTGCTACCTTGTCCCTGGTCATCAGCTTGTCTGTGACTTATCTCTTGTAAATGTTGACAAGTAGACGTCGTTCGGACTAATTGAAGTGAAATATGAGAGCCTGGTCTTTTTAGAGTGTCAGCAATACCATATGAGACAAAGTTTGAAGTCCTAGATTTGATAGTGAAATAAAAGAAGCTGATGGAGAATAGATTGGCAGGAAGATCAAAGTGCTCCAATTTGATCATGTTGGGAAGTGCAAGAATCAATTTCTGTGATTAGGTGAGAACAATGATATTAGTATTACCTTCACAGTTCATAAACATGGGGTGGCTAAAGAGATGGGCTGTTTCTTGTCGGGGAAGGTTCAGTATTTGTTGTCTAATGTATCATTAGACAAATCATTTTGGACAGAAGCATTGGTGTATGCTAGCCATCTCATGAATTGTTTCATCAACTATGATAGGAGAAAAAACTCTGTCGGATATTTAGTCAGGTAGAGCTGCTTAAGACTATGGTTTGCTTAGTGTCAAAGATGATAAGTTGAATCCGCAAGCAAAAAAACTTGTATTTTTGGGAGTCAAACAAAAACCTAAAAGGCGACAAGTTATTGGACTCCGAAAAAAAGAAATTCATGTTGAGTAGATATGCTACATTTGATGAGATTTCATTGTTAAAGTCTATATCTCTCAATAGGCAGAAAGGATGAAGATTAAAGATGTACAGTAGTGGGTGGAAGTTGATGCTACTCCACCATCTCCAGTTGGTTCGGTATCAGTTGGGTTCTCACTGGATGTGATACTGGGTGGAGATCGTGTAGCCATGTTGGATGCTGTAACCCCTGATCCTTGATGTACGTATCACAGTATCAGTACTCGATACGACGTACAAAATTGACTTAACCTTCTTGGTAATCAGATTGAGCCAAGTCAATTTAGTTTCAGATATCATTTTTCAATATTTTAGATTTTTCAGAATTTTTTAGAATTTTTCTGGATTATTTTGGAAAATCTCCGTAGTCGGTGTCGACCGATACCGATAATCGGCGCTACAATTTTTATTTCACAAATGGAGTTGAATTTTGGGAAGCTACTTTCACCTTGGATCTTAGAATCATATTTTCTATGTTAGGGTATTTTTGGGGATTTTTCTAATTTATCAAAAATCTGGCCAAACCGGTGTTGCCCAATACTGGCGAAACTTTCAGGATTTTTAACTTACAAACTAGACTGAATTTCTTGAAATTATTTTCACATTATGTCTTAGGATAATATTCTCTATTTTCTGTAATTTTTGGGCACCGTTCGGAGCTAGTCAATTTTGACCCATTAAAATAATATTTATTTAATTTCTTTCTCCCTTCTCTTTCTTTTTCTACAACCTTCCTCCCCCACCGCCCTTTTCAGTCAAATGAACCTAAACCCTACCGCCTTCTTTCTCTCTTCGCCACTTAAAATCTCTCCCGCTCTCTCTCTCTCTCTCCCCATCTTCACCTCTCCCTCCCTCTCTCTCACTGTCTCTCTTTCATCTCTCCCTCTCTCTGGTCAAGACGAGCGGACCTGACCCACGCCCGCAGCCAGGCGACCCCGGCCAAGCACCACCAGGCGCCACCGTGCCTCCCCTTGGCCGCCGCCACCCCTCCTCTTCTTCTCCTTCTCTTTTCCTTTCTTCTTCTTTTTCTTGCTGTGCTTCTATCCCTCTCTCTCCCTCTCTTTTCCCTTCTCGTTCTCTGCGCCCAGAGCCACCACCGGCGGCGGAGCGGCCCCTTCTCGCCGCCGCCAGCCCTTCCTCGCCGCCAACCAGGTGAACTGGCCGGCCACGGTACGCGCAGCAACAGCGCCTTCGCTGCTGCTGCTGCTGATGCTATAGGGTTCGGGTATGAACCCGAACCCATTAACCCTATTAGGTTAATTTGAAACCCAATACCATAAACCCACTAACCCATTAACCCTATTGGGTTAATTTGAAACCAATACCGTAAACCAACTAACCCGTTACCCATTTACTTAAGTTATGGGTTGGGTATTGGATCCAAACCCGACCCGTTATCCTACCAAACCCGCTCCAAAACCCAATAAAGATAATATTACAGAAAACTCCCTGCTATTTTTATAATTGCATTTGAGATATTTTATTACATATTTAACCCATTTCTATTACTTTTAGTGATCGGGCGATATCTAGAGTATCCGGTGTCCGATCTGGACGATTCTGAAATCGTTGCGATCGTGGAAAGAGAGCTATCTTTCCATGGCTAGTTTGTGAGTGTTTTTTTAAAAATTATACTTATCCTGTTTAATTAAATTGATTGATTGCTTTCACAAATAAGTCGTGTTTATCAGTCCATCACTGTAACTATTATTTAAATCATAATTCTCAGAATATCACTGTAAATAGAATTAAATAGAATTCTTAGTTTATCATAAAATATAGATGACTTATTTAAATATCGTGATTCATAAGTTAAGAATTTTACTAAGTAAATTAACTAATAAGTTAATAATTAAAATAAATAAATATATGTAATAATATTGTGATCTTGATCATATTAATAATATTGTAATAATTACTACAAATAGAGATATATGGTATGATCACCATTACTAGACTCACACTGAACACCAGTCCCACATGCACTCTTATTATCGTTACACAAACATTCTAGTACATTGGACATTGCATTTAGGATAATTACCGATTACACTAGATAGTGTTATTTTATGTACAAGTGTCACTGTTACGCAGACACAAATACACATGATACTATTATAACATGTTCATGAATCACTGATATATGTATATGATATTACACGTACCATAACTCTTTCTTATTGGCCCACCGATATATAGATATACCAACTCACTGGACACTGACAGAATATGTTGGTACCATCATTACATGGATGCTCGATACACAGTTATATCATGTTCATACATCACTGTTATATATATTCACCGGTATACATGCATTGCTTGTTTTTATATTCTTGTCATATAGATCACCATTCTATTGCATGTATTATTGTTGCATGTATCTTCCTGTATTCCCGTTACATAAATATTCCCGTTACTGGATACATGATGTAATACCCCGTTCCCGGAATACGTACTTAGTTGCGTATTCAAATTTTCCGATCGTATTTTTTCGATTTGTTTCCTGTATTTTTTTGCTTTATGAATTCCTTATATGATTGTTTTGTCTTGGATTTGGATTCGTGGACTCGGAGTCAGTCCAGTCCGAACCAGGAACTCGATTATAGTATATTATTCGATTTGGTCTTTCCGGTGATTAGATTTGACCGATTTTAGTTTTAAATATTATTTTCCATTATTATATATTTTCTATGATTTTCTAGATTTTTCTGGAATTAAATTGAATTTCTTCAAAACCGGTGTCGGCCAGTGCCGCTGACCGATTCCCGGATTTTTAATTCTCAAACTGTTTGGAATTTCATGATGGTCCTTTAGACATTATTTCTTAGCATAATATTTCTTACCTACATTCTTTTTCTGAGATTTTATGATTTATGAAAATTCCACGGAGTCGGTATCGGCCAGTATCGCTGGTTGATTCCGGGACGATTGGAATTGAATTTCTGAATTCCGCTTTCACTTTACTTCTTAAAACCATATTTTATTCTTTAATGCATTTTCTGGGATTTTTCAGAATTTATCAAAATCCGGCCGACCCGGTGAGACGGTATCGGCGGTTGATTTCCGGATTTTTAATTTGAAAACGGGATTTTATTTCTGAAAACCGATTTCATATTATTCATCAGGATGACGTTTTCCACCTCCGGGTATTTTTGGGGATTTTTCGGAGACAGTCGATTTTTCAACCTTATTATTATATTATTATTTTTAAATCTTTCTTCTTTCTTTTCCTTTCTTTTCCTTCCTTTTTCTCACCAACTCCACCTACTCCCCTCCACGTGGGGTGACACCACCCCCTCTCCCATCCATCAATCTCTCTCTCCCTTTTTCTTTTTCTTTCTTTCTTTTTCTTTTCCTTTTCTCTTTTTCCTTCTTCCCTTTTCTTCTTCTTCTTCTTCTTCTTCCTCTCCTGCGTGGGCGACACCCAACCAAGCCCACCGCCGGCGCCTCCGGCCACCACGACGCGGCGAAGACCCCAAGCCCCGGCCATCTCCTTCCTCTTTCTCTCTTTTTCTTTTCTTTCCTTTTCTTTCCTTTTTCATTTTCTTCCCTCTCTTCCTCCCCGGATCCGGCCACCACCTCCATCGCCGGCTCCCCTCTCCACCGGCGCTGCCCGGCGAGGGCAGACCGCCGCCGGCGTAAGGCCGGCGGCCTTGGGCGCGGCCAGGGGGCCTCGGGCCCCCTGTGCGCTGGTGTGGAGGGGGCAGGGCCCCCTCCTTCTTCTCCTCGGGGTGGCCGGCGCCACCCCTATTCTGGCCGCCGCCGGCGCTGTGCCGGCGGCCGTGGACGGCCAGGGGGCCCGCCTGGGCCCCCTGTGCGAGGGTTGAGGGGGGCAAAGCCCCCCTCTTTCTCTGCTGGAGGGGGCGCAGCCCCCTCCCTTCTCTGTTGAGGGGGGGCGCTGCCCCCCTCTTTCTCTGCCGACGGCCGGCGCCGCCCGGCACCGCCGTCTGGCCGGCGGCCAGGACCGCCGCCGGCGGCCACTGTGCTGAGAGGGGGCAGCAGCCCCACTGCCCCCTGTCCTCTCTCTCTCTCTCTTTCTCTTTCTCTCTCTATCCTGCTCTCTCTTTCTCTCTCCCCTGTTCTCTCTCTCTCTTGTTCCCTCTCTCTCTCTCATCTCCCTCTCTCTCTCATTCTCTCTCACTGCAACCTCTCTCTCTCTCACTGTTTCTCTCTCCTCTCTCTTTCTCTCTCCTCTCTTTCTCACTCTAGCTCTCTCTCTCCTCTCTTTCTCACTCTAGCTCTCTCTCTCTCTCCCTCTCAACCGCACCCTCTCTTCTCTCCTGATTCTCTCTCTCTCTCATCATCTACTTTCTCTCTCCCTAAAATTACTCTCAAGACTTTCTCTCTCTAGACTTTCTCTCTCTAAACCTCTCTTTCTCTCTCCTCTTCACTCTACATATTTGTATCAGGTTTTGTGGCGCATCCCAAGCTTCCGTGGATTTCGGATATTTCGGTATATTGGTGACTCAGGCGAGTGTTCTCACTCGCTACCCTCTTACTTCTTATTTCATTGATTATGCGCATGTTCTAGCTTTAGCTTTCATGTATTTTATTTCATGTGCTATGTCTTTTATTGCTTATACCATGCGTGGCCGACCCTTCGTGGTCGTTGGACTTTGGATTACTGTTATGTTTACACTTGCCCTACTACTACTTCAGACTTGTTAGTTGCATGTTTCCTTTTAACACATGTATATCACCTGACATCTAGAGTGTTATCACCTGACCACCTGACATACTACTATTTGGCTAGACCCTCTTGGTATGACCTGACTTACCCAGACTATTATCAATCTCTTGACATAACTTACCACCTGATTATTATCAATCTCTTATATGTTTGGTTGCTTATTCATTATCACCATCCTATCATGCTATCACCTTATACCCAGCATGATGTACTTGACTCGTGATTGTCATCTTTACGGGAACTTGACTTATTATCCTGTATCATGATCAGTGACCTGTATATTGTATTCCTGCTTTACATGCAGCGACCTGACTATATAGTATTTATGTACTCCTGATTCCTGATCATGCCCATTTCCTGTTATTCCCGTAAAGTGATAATTAAACTAATAAATCCTAAAAAGGACCAACTTGTATTGGGTCGGGGGAAACATGCGGATATCGATATGTGTTCGTGTTTACAGTGGCATTAGGTTGTGCACTATATATCCGGTCTGACCTGTGGTACTCCAGGGGACCGAGGGGAGAGCTGGCTCCCTTATTCCTGATTGATAAGGGCATACATAAGTCCCTCCTGTTAGGCCTCGCGGCTGGTTCCGTCACCATGCAACGGAACACCCTGGACCGTGGTCCCGGGCATGCACGGGACCCACTGTAAACATAGTTCGTTGATACCCCCGCTGTTTCCAATAACAACCTCGACTTGCTTATATATGGATGTATGTGAGTTGGCCGTACACCGAGCCACATACCTAGATATATGGGTAAGACGAGTAATAATAAAGTGTCATAATAACCGGCTCTTTAAGTTGTAAGTAGAGGTATGTGGAATGGGACGCATACCAAAGCCTGTATCTTAAATAGCTATGGATTTGTGCTGTGCCGTACCGTATTTGCTTTCCCGGACTTTATATCGGATTTCATGTTTTATGAGTATTATGATATGATACCTTGTAGCTCGTCCTTGGTTTTATTCTGATTTCCTGTTTTATGATTATCATGCCATATCTATTCTTACCTGCTCTATCCTATCTGCCTCCTGAGTATTCCCACTTGATATATGCATTATTGTGCTCACCCTGCTTCACCACTTGGTTTTGCTTCTACACTCGCCTGGGGAGTATCATTTGACTCCCCTGGATTCTCACGTCCAGGTCTTGGAGCTTGGAGCGAGTGGATTTACCCCTTCGCTGCTCAGAGTGGCGCAGCGGTAGCGTGGATCTCCAGCCGACCGTCCAGAGCCACATCCTTCCAGGCCCCCTGTGTGCCTCTCGAGTTTCTTCTTAGTAAACTCGTGAGTGCTCTTTTCCTATTCATACTTGTACGGTTCCTTGTATACATGTATGTGAGCTCCCTTTTATACTGTTCATTATGTATATTCCTTGTACTCTCGCATTTGCGCTTGTATGTGATGTTATATTCTTGTAATATTCATCACTACTGGTGATAATTCTGTAATTGTATATATGTGTTGGAATGTATAATGCACCATTTGCTTCCGTACTCTGATTCTTGTCTGTACTGATGCTTAGCGTATATACGGGAAGGTACTTCGGACTTACGTATATACGTTGCAGTGACGTCCCCGTATCACCGGGATCGGGGCGTTACAGGTTGGTATCAGAGCATAGGTCAACTTAGGCTCGTCAGAGCTTAGGTCAGCTTAGGCTCTAAACCTCTTCAGTACGTCCAGAAGGCAAATCAATGGTAAAGCGATTTGCAACTGGAATACATGAATCTTGGTTATACATTCCAACTACAAGTGCAGAGTTATCTATTTCTTGACTATCTTTCCTTTGATTTCAAATTCCTCCTATCCTTTCCCTGTTTTGGTTTATGTTTTGGTTTTATGAAGCCTTATACTATTTTAAGATATGACTAGACTAGAGAGGTAGTGGCTGGTTCAGAATGAAGCTATTATGTGATCTCTTCGGCCAATTCTATGAAGCTTGGTATTCTCCAGATCGATCTTGATCTGGCTATCTTTCAGAGGACAGCAGTCGGATTCTTAATTATCGGTCTTCTTTATTATGCTCAGGATTTTCGGGGTTTTCTTTATTTCACAGCCACGACATCATCAGTATTATTCAGCATTATTCTAAAGATTTATTACACAGCCACGACATCATCAGCCGGAAATGCAGAGTATGATTATTATTCAGTTGACTTGAGAGCCCTACCTATAGTGCTTCATATCTTAATTGGTATAAATTCCACCCTTGTCCCCTTGTATTCAATTTGCCCCTTAACGAAATTGCGAGGACGCAATTTTTGTAAGGTGGGTGGATTGTAATACCCCGTTCCCGGAATACGTACTTAGTTGCGTATTCAGATTTTCCGATCGTATTTTTTCGATTTGTTTCCTGTATTTGTTTTGCTTTATGAATTCCTTATATGATTGTTTTGTCTTGGATTTGGATTCGTGGACTCGGAGTCAGTCCCAGTCCGAACCAGGAACTCGATTATAGTATATTATTCGATTTGGTCTTTCCGGTGATTAGATTTGACCGATTTTAGTTTTAATATTATTTTCCATTATTATATATTTTTCTATGATTTTCTAGATTTTTCTGGAATTAAAATTGAATTTCTTCAAAACCGGTGTCGGCCAGTGCCGCTGACCGATTCCCGGATTTTTAATTCTCAAACTGTTTAGAATTTCATGATGGTCCTTTAGACATTATTTCTTAGCATAATATTTCTTACCTACATTCTTTTTCTGAGGATTTTATGATTTTATGAAAATTCCACCGGAGTCAGTATCGGCCAGTATCGCTGGTTGATTCCGGGACGATTGGAATTGAATTTCTGAATTCCACTTTCACTTTACTTCTTAAAACCATATTTTATTCTTTAATGCATTTTCTGGGATTTTTCAGAATTTATCAAAATCCGGCCGACCCGGTGAGACCGGTATCGGCGGTTGATTTCCGGATTTTTAATTTGAAAACGGGATTTTATTTCTGAAAACCGATTTCATATTATTCATCAGGATGACGTTTTCCACCTCCGGGTATTTTTGGGGATTTTTCGGAGGCAGTCGATTTTCAACCTTATTATTATATTATTATTTTAAATCTTTCTTTCTTTCTTTTCCTTTCTTTTCCTTCCTTTTCTCACCAACTCCACCTACTCCCTCCACGTGGGGTGACACCACCCCCTCTCCCATCCATCAATCTCTCTCTCCCTTTTTCTTTTTCTTTCTTTCTTTTTCTTTTCCTTTTCTCTTTTTCCTTCTTCCCTTTTTCTTCTTCTTCTTCTTCTTTTCTTCCTCTCCTGCGTGGGCGACACCCAACCAAGCCCACCGCCGGCGCCTCCGGCCACCACGACGCCGGCGAAGACCCCAAGCCCCGGCCATCTCCTTCCTCTTTCTCTCTTTTTCTTTTCTTTCCTTTCTTTCCTTTTTCATTTTCTTCCCTCTCTTCCTCCCGGATCCGGCCACCACCTCCATCGCCGGCTCCCCTCTCCCCGGCGCTGCCCCGGCGAGGGCAGACCGCCGCCGGCGTAAGGCCGGCGGCCTTGGACGCGGCCAGGGGGCCTCGGGCCCCCTGTGCGCTGGTGTGGAGGGGGCAGGGCCCCCTCCTTCTTCTCCTCGGGGTGGCCGGCGCCACCCCGATTCTGGCCGCCGCCGGCGCTGTGCCGGCGGCCGTGGGCGGCCAGGGGGCCCGCCTGGGCCCCTGTGCGAGGGCTGAGGGGGGCAAAGCCCCCCTCTTTCTCTGCTGGAGGGGGCGCAGCCCCCTCCCTTCTCTGTTAAGGGGGGCGCTGCCCCCCTCTTTCTCTGCCGACGGCCGGCGCCGCCCGGCACCGCCGTCTGGCCGGCGGCCAGGACCGCCGCCGGCGGCCACTGTGCTGAGAGGGGGCAGCAGCCCCACTGCCCCCTGTCCTCTCTCTCTCTTTCTCTTTCTCTCTCTATCCTGCTCTCTTTCTCTCTCCCCTGTTCTCTCTCTCTCTTGTTCCCTCTCTCTCTCTCTCATCTCCCTCTCTCTCTCATCTCTCTCACTGCAACCTCTCTCTCTCTCACTGTTTCTCTCTCCTCTCTCTTTCTCTCTCCTCTCTTCTCACTCTAGCTCTCTCTCTCCTCTTTCTCACTCTAGCTCTCTCTCTCTCTCCCTCTCAACCGCACCTCTCTCTCTCCTGATTCTCTCTCTCTCTCTCATCATCTACTTTCTCTCTCCCTAAAATTACTCTCAAGACTTTCTCTCTCTAGACTTTCTTCTCTAAACCTCTCTTTCTCTCTCCTCTTCACTCTACATATTTGTATCAGGTTTTGTGGCGCATCCCAAGCTTCCGTGGATTTCAGATATTTCGGTATATTGGTGACTCAGGCGAGTGTTCTCACTCGCTACCCTCTTACTTCTTATTTCATTGATTATGCGCATGTTCTAGCTTTAGCTTTCATGTATTTTATTTCATGTGCTATGTCTTTATTGCTTATACCATGCGTGGCCGACCCTTCGTGGTCGTTGGACTTTGGATTACTGTTATGTTACACTTGCCCTACTACTACTTCAGACTTGTTAGTTGCATGTTTCCTTTTAACACATGTATATCACCTGACATCTAGAGTGTTATCACCTGACCACCTGACATACTACTATTTGGCTAGACCCTCTTGGTATGACCTGACTTACCCAGACTATTATCAATCTCTTGACATAACTTACCACCTGATTATTATCAATCTCTTATATGTTGGTTGCTTATTCATTATCACCATCCTATCATGCTATCACCTTATACCCAGCATGATGTACTTGACTCGTGATTGTCATCTTTACGGGAACTTGACTTATTATCCTGTATCATGATCAGTGACCTGTATATTGTATTCCTGCTTTACATGCAGCGACCTGACTATATAGTATTTATGTACTCCTGATTCCTGATCATGCCCATTTCCTGTTATTCCCGTAAAGTGATAATTAAACTAATAAATCCTAAAAAGGACCAACTTGTATTGGGTCGGGGGAAACATGCGGATATCGATATGTGTTCGTGTTTACAGTGGCATTAGGTTGTGCACTATATATCCGGTCTGACCTGTGGTACTCCAGGGGACCGAGGGGAGAGCTGGCTCCCTTATTCCTGATTGATAAGGGCATACATAAGTCCCTCCTGTTAGGCCTCGCGGCTGGTTCCGTCACCATGCAACGGAACACCCTGGACCGTGGTCCCGGGCATGCACGGGACCCACTGTAAACATAGTTCGTTGATACCCCCGCTGTTTCCAATAACAACCTCGACTTGCTTATATATGGATGTATGTGAGTTGGCCGTACACCGAGCCACATACCTAGATATATGGGTAAGACGAGTAATAATAAAGTGTCATAATAACCGGCTCTTAAGTTGTAAGTAGAGGTATGTGGAATGGGACGCATACCAAAGCCTGCATCTAAATAGCTATGGATTTGTGCTGTGCCTTACCGTATTTGCTTTTCCCGGACTTTATATCGGATTTCATGTTTTATGAGTATTATGATATGACTACCTTGTAGCTCGTCCTTGGTTTTATTCTGATTTCCTGTTTTATGATTATCATGCCATATCTATTCTTACCTGCTCTATCCTATCTGCCTCCTGAGTATTCCCACTTGATATATGCATTATTGTGCTCACCCTGCTTCACCACTTGGTTTTGCTTCTACACTCGCCTGGGGAGTATCATTTGACTCCCCTGGATTCTCACGTCCAGGTCTTGGAGCTTGGAGCGAGTGGATTTACCCCTTCGCTGCTCAGAGTGGCGCAGCGGTAGCGTGGATCTCCAGCCGACCGTCCAGAGCCACATCCTTCCAGGCCCCTGTGTGCCTCTCGAGTTTCTTCTTAGTAAACTCGTGAGTGCTCTTTTCCTATTCATACTTGTACGGTTCCTTGTATACATGTATGTGAGCTCCCTTTTATACTGTTCATTTATGTATATTCCTTGTACTCTCGCATTTGCGCTTGTATGTGATGTTATATTCTTGTAATATTCATCACTACTGGTGATAATTCTGTAATTGTATATATGTGTTGAATGTATAATGCACCATTTGCTTCCGTACTCTGATTCTTGTCTGTACTGATGCTTAGCGTATATACGGGAAGGTACTTCGGACTTACGTATATACGTTGCAGTGACGTCCCCGTATCACCGGGATCAGGGCGTTACACATGAGCTATTGATATGCAATGTGTGGCATCCCGTTATCCTGTTTTATGCTATCAACAAAGCGCATGCCCTATTATCGTATTACTTGTACCATGCACTGTTCTAAGTACTGATATACTGTGTAGTTCATACTTGAATTCTGGTACACCAGTTATTAGCACAGTCACGCCAGCGTCCGGCGAACATGTGTGGAACTAAGTGCCACACGGAGCAAAGTGCCACATCACACCTATCTGTGGTGGGGGCCACCTCTTGTATCCGGGGGGGCCACCTCTAGAATCCTCACTCCGTCTGGTGTTGGGTGACCAGGATGTCTCCGATGTTCTTGTTATTGATATTGTTACTGACCAGACTCAGTATTCTTGTTATATATGGTATTTCCGTTATACGCACGGTTATGCTGGCGTCCGACACATAGTGTGTAGAACTAAGTGCCACACGGAACAAAGTGCCACACCACAGACATGGTAAGGGCCACCTCATTAATCCGTGGGGCTACCTCTAGAATCCCACATCGCGGGGGTTGGCATGATGGAGACATCCTCAGTGCTCTTACTATTTAGACCCAGTATATGATACATTTAATAACTCAACAATAGTGATGTCAGGAACACTTGTTATTTGGTCACTCTCTTGTTGGATAATGGTACCCGTATGCCATGTCTGGATGGGTTCGAATAGAGTGCGGGCTCCAGTATGGACTACCAGTGGTATGAGACACTGGAAGAGATTGATTAAAATATCAGGTGGTACTGATTGTTATTATTGTATAAATCACCTGACATGCTCGACACTGTATATTATTGTCCCTTTCTATTTATTATTCTTCCTGATACGTTATCCACAATCATGTCACCTGTATACCTTGTACACTTCTTGATATTGTTACACTATCATATATATTGCATATATTCTGTTGTATGTATACATTGCAGACTTCATTACTGTATATGCACCCTATAGTAGTATCGTTATGTTGCATACTGCATATCTGCATGTTCGTTTCCATCACGTCATCACTATACAACAGTATTTATTATATAAAACTGGATACTACTGTAAACATGACCCGATGATAACATGCTAGGCGGTGATAGTATTTAAAGATGACATTTTATGTTTCTACTGAGTATTAAATTCCTATTATGGTATCATTGATAAATAAACATGTATTATATATTATTATCGTGTTTGTATATTATAGTACATATTACTGTCTCCTTCATTTTACACTCCCTAGGTCGCTTTCTGAAGACCCTGGATTTGCGTGCTCATGTTGAACATCAGAGTTAACGTATTATCAGATAGTGCATTAGATTCACATAGGAGACTCCTAATCGAGACCATTCATAGGTATCTTTATGATTTATTTCTGTTATCTTATTTATCCCTGTGTTATGATCACTAACCCCCTTTCTGCAGGTATTCTTGTACTTATTAAATGCTGGAACTCGTGTATATATGGAGGTTATTTCCTGTACTGAGGCTTAGCGTACGTACGTGAGGGTATCTCCGCCATGCGTATGTACGTCGCCATAACGTCTCCGTATCCATGGGATCGGGGCGTTACATAGTGGTATCAGAGCCTAGGTTCACATCTGGTGTGGGTAACACCCTAGATTAATGCTCGGGCTCTTGCCAACAGTACAATCAGATTCAGATTAAACTCATCTGTATCTGAATTTATGGATTCTAGCTATGAGTATAAGAATGCCATTTCCTAGAAATCATTCATCGACGCTTTTCTATTCCCTCCTTTTAGTGATCAATCAGAATACTCTTATTTTCTTCTTGCTTTCTCTTCATCCGATGGATTCTGATTCTCTATCTGGGACTCACAATACCAATTCTCCACCCTGAGTTCCTTATAGATAGAGTGCGCAGCGGAAGTGTCGTGGGCCTGTAACATTTAGGTTTGGGGATGTAAATATTGTTCTCACACCTGAATTAAAATTTGAGAACGAATTTTTTTTTGTAAGGTGGGGAGAAATGTAACCCTGATCCCTGGTGTACGTATCACAGTATCAGTACTCGATACGACGTATAAAATTAACTTGACCTTCTTGATAGTCAGATTGAGCCAATTTAGTTTCACATATCATTTTTCAATATTTTATATTTTTCAAAATTTTCTGAAATTTTTCTGGATTATTTTGGAAAATCTCCGTAGTCGGTGTCGACCGATACGATAATCGGCGCTACAATTTTATTTCACAAACAGAGATGAATTTGGGAAGCTGCTTTCACCTTGTATCTTAGAATCATATTTTCTACGTTAGGGTATTTTTGGAGATTTTCTAAATTTATCAAAAATCTGGCCAAACCGGTGTTGCCCAATACCGGCAAAACCTTTCAGAATTTTAACTTACAAACCAGATTGAATTTCTTCAAATTGTTTTCACATTATGTCTCAGAATAATGTTCTCTATTTTTTTTAATTTTTGGGCACCGTTCGGAGCTAGTCAATTTTTGACCCATTAAAATAATATTAATTAATTAAATTATTTATTTAATTTCTTTCTCCATTCTCTTTCTTTTTCTACAAACCTTCCTCCCCACCGCCCTTTTCAGTCAAAGGAACCCAAACCCCACTGCCTTCTCTCTCTCTTCGCCACTTAAAATCTCTCCCGCTCTCTCTCTCTCTCTCTCTATTCTTCACTCTCCTCTCTCTCTCTCACTGTCTCTCTTCCATCTCTCCCTCTCTCTGGTCAAGACGAGCGGACCTGACACACGCCCGCGGCCAGGCCACCCCGGCCAAGCGCCACCAGGCGCCACCGCGCCTCCCCTTCGGCCGCCGCCCCTCCTCTTCTTCTTCTCTTCTTCTCCTTTTCTTTTCCTTTCTTCTTCTTTTTCTTGTTGTGCTTCTATCCCTCTCTCTCCCTCTCTTTTCCTTCTCGTTCTCTGTGCCCAGAGCCACCGTCGGCAACGGAGCGGCCCTTCTCGCCGCCGCCAGCCCTTCCTCGCCGCCGGCCAGCTGAACTGGCCAGCCACGGCGCGCGCAGCAGCAGCGCCTTCGCTGCTGCTGCTGCTGTATGCTATTGGGTTCGGGTATGAACCCGAACCCATTAATCCTATGGGTTAATTTGAAACC
Source organism: Agave tequilana (assembly GCA_038442645.1). Lineage (NCBI taxonomy): Eukaryota > Viridiplantae > Streptophyta > Magnoliopsida > Asparagales > Asparagaceae > Agave > Agave tequilana. The sequence continues at coordinate 37,596 of JAVJIF010018835.1, read as the reverse complement.
CAATACCATAAACCCACTAACTCGTTATCCATTTACTTAAGTTATGAGTTTGGGTATTGGATCCAAAACCGACCCATTATCCTACCAAAACCGCTCCAAAACCCAATAAAGGTAATATTACAGAAAACTCCCTGCTATTTTATTAATTGCATTTGAGATATTTTTATTACATATTAAACCCATTTCTATTACTTTAGTGATCGGGCGATATCTGGAGTATTCGGTGTCCGATCTGAATGATTCTGGAATCGTTTCGATCGTGGGAAAGAGAGCTATCTTCCATGGCTAGTTTGTGAGTGTTTTTCTTTTTAAAATTATAGTTATCCTGTTTAATTAAATTGATTGATTGCTTTAACCAATAAGTCGTGTTTATCAGTCCATCACTGTAACTATTATTTAAATCTTAATTCTCAGAATATCACTGTAAATAGAATTAAATAGAATTCTTGGTTTATTATAAAATATAGATGACTTATTTAAATATCGGGATTCATAAGTTAAGAATTTTACTAAGTAAATTAACTAGTAAGTTGATAATTAAATAAATAAATATATGTAATAATATTGTGATCTTGATCATATTAATAATATTGAATAATTATTACAAATAGAGATATATGGTATGATCGCCATTACTAGACTCACACTGAACACCAGTCCCACATGCACTCGTATTATCGTTACACAAACATTCTAGTACATTGGACATTGCATTTAGGATAATTACCGATTACACTAGATAGTGTTATTTATGTACAAGTGTCACTGTTACGCAGACACAAATACACATGATACTATATAACATGTTCATGAATCACTGATATATGTATATGATATTACACGTACCATAACTCTTTCTTATTGGCCCACCGATATATAGATATACCAACTCACTGGACACTGACAGAATATGTTGGTACCATCATTACATGGATGCTCGATACACAGTTATATCATGTTCATACATCACTGTTATATATATTCACCGGTATACATGCATTGCTTGTTTTTATATTCTTGTCATATAGATTACCGTTCCTATTGCATGTATTATTGTTGCATGTATCTTCCTGTATTCCCGTTACATAAATATTCCCATTACTGGATACATGAGCTGTTGATATGCGATGTGTGGCATCCGTTATCCTGTTTATGCTTTCAACAAAGCGCATGTCCTATTATCGTATTACTTGTACCATGCACTGTTCTAAGTACTTGATTTACTGTGTAGTTCATACTTATATTCTGGTACACCAGTTATAGCATAGTCACGCCAGCGTCCGGCGGAACATGTGTGGAACTAAGTGCCATACGGAGCAAAGTGCCGCATCACAGCTATCCGTGGTGGGGGCCACCTCTTGAATCTGTGGGGGCCACCTCTTGAATCCTCACTCCGTCTGGTGTTGGGTGACGAGGATGTCTCGGTGTTCTTATTATTGATATTGTTACTGACCAGATTCAGTATTCTTGTTATATAAGGTATTCCCGTTATACGCACGGTCATGCTGGCGTCCGTCACATAGTATGTGGAACTAAGTGCCACACGGAAACAAAATGCCACACTACAAACTTGGTGGGGGCCACCTCTTGAATCCGTGGGGGTCACCTCTAGAATCCCACATCGCCGGGTGTTGGCATGATGGAGACATCCTCAGTGGTCTTACTATTCTGACCCAGTATATGATACATTTAATAACCCAACAATAGTGACGTCAGGAACACTTGTTATTTGGTCACTCTCTCGTTTGGATAATGGTACCCGTATGCCATGTCTGGATGGGTTGACTGGAGACGGGCTCTAGTATGGACTACCAATGGTATGGGACACTGGAAGAGATTGATTAAAATATCAGGTGGTACTGATTGTTATTATTGTATAAATCACCTGACATGCTCGACACTGTATATTATTGTCCCTTTCTATTTGTTATTCTTCCTGATATTTTATCCACAATCATGTCACCTGTATACCTTGTTACACTTCTTGATATTTGTTACATGTCATATATATTGCATATATTCTGTTGTATGTATACATTGCAGACTTTATTACTGTATATGCACCCTATAGTAGTATCGTTATGTTGCATACTGCATATCTGCATGCTCGTTTCCATCACGCCATCACTATTATAAATATGATCCGATGATAACATGCTAGGCAGTATTTATTATATAAAACTGGATACTATATAAACATGACCCGATGATAACATGCTAGGCGGTGATGGTATTTAAGATGACATTTTATGTTTCTACTGAGTATTAAATTCCTATTATGGTATCACTGATAAATAAACATTATTATATATTATTATCGTACTTATATTATTATAGTACATATTACTGCCTCCTTTATTTTATCACTCACTAGGTCACTTTCTGACAACCCTGGTTTGCGTGCTCAGGTTGGAGATCCGAGTTAATGTATTATCAGATAGTGCATTGGATTCACATAGGAGACTCCTCATCGTGAACATTCATAGGTATTTTTGTGATTTATTTCTGTTATCTTATTTATCCCTGTGTTATGATCACTAACCCCCTTTTTGCAGGTATTGTTATACTTATTAAATGCTGGAACTCGTGTATATATGGAGGCTATTTCCTGTACTGAGGCTTAGCATACGTACGTGAGGGTATCTCCGCCCTGCGTATGTACGTCGTCATAACATCTCTGTATCCATGTGATCGGGACGTTACAGATGCTGAACATGTTGATTTGATTGCAGCGAAAGGAACAAAGTTGAATCCATGAAAGTGGGTGAAAAAGCGTGAATCTCAAGTTGGTAAGCTAGATCAACTCAAGTTGAAGATCGCCATTTTCCCTTGCGATTGAGATGAAGAGATTCATATGACTCAGCTATTTGGGTTCATTGCTGCAAAATCAATTTAGTTGGTTGAGCTTGATGGAGCTCGTTTGGCAAACTACGTGTGGCTTGATCCCTTAGACATAGGCACATAGGCAGCTGTAATGACGCAGTCGGTTGGATGAGTCAAAATTGGTTGACTTATAGTATTCGACTCAGATGTAAAAAATCTTCACTGAGGTGAAGAATTGTGGGGGAGATCAAAGGATAAAATCTGACAGAATTTTTAAACTCAGTGGAAAAGCAGAGAAGGAGCAGAGCGGTCGACCGCCCGCTCAACCACAAGTGCACAAGCGTGCATAATTGGAAAGATGGAAACAGTGGTTGACTACCCGATCGATCGCCCGGTCGACTACGCAGAAGCATTGAAAGTCACAGAAGCAGTCAGTTGACGGGCGGTCGATCGCCACGTCGACCAACCAGAGAATGCTGCACAGATGACTACACAGAAGAGTTTACACATGAAGCCTGTCGACCGCGCGTCAGATTTTGGTAGTTTGAGTTGGTTTCAGGTTTCTGTTTTTTGAATCAGATTTCGATTCGAGTTGGATTTTCTTCTATTGGTTGTTCCTCTGATTATATAAAGAGGGTATGGTCCCCATAGATTGTAACTTTTGAGAGAGGTGAATTGTATTGAGAGTTATGGGGTTAGTTTGTTTGTGAGATTTCTACGATCGAGTGCATAATTTCTCTAATTGGATCTTCAGATCATCTTTGTAACTCGTATAACTCTGTTGTTTATGAATAAGATATTCTACATAGGCAAGTTGCCGAATCTCATTAAATCGTTTGTTTCTCGTTTTCTCTTTTGCATTTGTGTTCGTGTCATAATTGGTTCGTGATTGACTTGGCATTGAAACGCTGATCTCGGAGATTGAGATACTGTTGTTTGGTATTCCTCTGGAGGGCGCAAGTGAGGCAGTCAAGTATCTGGTAAGAAACTTAAGGGCTCACCTTCATGTAAGAATCTCAAAGACAAGCAGAAAGGTATGAAAGCTTTCATATAGTTGTTTTTTGTTGATACTAATTAACTTACATAAGGTTTTCAACCAGAAGACATGTTATGAATATCAATCAATCAGGTGTTTCAAATTTATATATGAATGGTAAGGTTTCACAATAGAACTGTTTAATGCTGGACCAAGAGGCAATGCGTACAACTCAAATATGTGATGATTATTCATGGATAAATGATAAAATAATAGTTCTCAGTAAAATTATTTCATCTGCTAATTTTTTAATATAAATTATTTGTATTACTGCCTTTATCTTTCATAAAATACTTTTTATTTCCTTTTTGTCCCATTTTCTTTCTTTCATTCATTCACCTTCTTGTTTTGAAAAATTGAAAGACATATGCTCAGTGGTAGAAGGACGGATGCAGTATCAATAACCCCCATGAAATTGTAAATGTTCCTTATTTTCTAAAATACAGGTGTATTAAAAATCATGTCGTTTAAACCTTTTTTACTTGTAGATCTAGTGCTTGCATTTATCCTATTGTTGAAAAATCGTCAATTTTACAAATGTATTCGATGTTAAAAACTTATGATTTTTCATGTAATAGTTTAACACGAGGTGAGAAAATGGAGTTTTAGGTGCGCCGTACAAGAAAATTTCTTGCTATGGCCACTGCATCATCCTATTGGACATTTGGTTCACCAAGGCTAAGAAGTAGTCTTTGCCTTTTAATTTCCTACTTATCGAATCCCATAGGCTTTGATTCCTCAAAAGGTCGGCTTGTCCACGAGGTCAGTCAAGTGTTGACTAGAAACAAAAAAAAATTCAGGTTATCTATATTTTGCAACTTGAAATGAATGAGAAGAGTCAGCATGTAATAGTAGCCGAACTCTATGTGCTTCAATCGTCACTAGTCTATTTTCACAAGACACAATTCGCTTCATTTCAATCACACTTTGACCCTTTGAACTAAAATCAAACAACACATATCTTTAACCTCTTGACACAAACACGCGCGCGCGCAGAGGTTAGGTTTTAGACAATAGACAACTTATCCTAGATGGACTCCTCTTTATATAAATGAAAGATAGTAGAAGATTACAATATTACCCTTATTTGTTACTATTGGAAAATGAAGAATTTTAAGTGAATCTTTAAGCTGACTTGAGGCGTGATCTGTTAATAGACTCGATAATGGTTGAAGTGTGTTCTCCTTCTATTGCAGATGAACTTGATATATTCACATGTTCAATTCCGTTTTCAAATGAATGAGATATTCAAGAAGGAAGTTAGCCTAATTCAAAAACTAAAAAAGACTAAAAGAAGCTATCATTTTGTTCCACAGTGGATATGGTGCGAAAAATTGAAGTATTTAAATTGTTGGCCCAGATGCCCATCACTCTACTTTTGATGATGATTAACTCATGTACTTATAGTTTACTAATAATTTTGTGTTTAAATAGTTTCAGTGATTGACCAAGATATTTGTAGGTGTTTAACTTTAACAAAGGAGTTTTGAGGCTAACACGTGTTGATTCAAGAGCTCGCGCGTCAAGATTGCATCTAGCAATCGGTTCAAGCTCGTTGGATCGTGTTTGAATCGAGTCGGCTTGGAGACAAGAAGATCTCAGTTTGTTTGTTTAGTTTGTTTAGATCTTGTGTAAAAATAGCTAGTGTTGATATGCTCAAGTTCACACACACACACACACACAAAAGTTTAAATGTTTGGTTTTTAGTTTAACCGGTTTTTGAATATCATGTCAAAAACATAGATATATATCTTATATGTATAGTGGATTCTATCCATATACAATATGCTTCAATATCATGTTTTCGTATCCATTTGAGTTTTGGAGAAAACGAATTTTCATTTCAAAAATCCAAATTTTGGAAAATACGGATTTTGTGTTTAAGCCCAATTTTAATATCACAAAAATGGTTCAAATTATTTATAATATGTGTTGAATTTTAGTCACACATACTTGTACTTCAAAGATCTTATAAGAACTTATTTTTGTGAAGTTTATGTGCTTTTATGGGATTTAATTGAAATAAAAAGACAAGTTTTCAATACCCTTAATCCCCAGCCGATCAGCTGGCAGTCGACCGAGCCGGTCGACCGAACCAGTGGTCCGGTTGGAACGGTCGACCAATGTGCACAAGGAACGTGCACATGGCCGGCCATGAAAGCCGGTCGACCGCGCGGTCGACCGACTGAGAGCACCCCACTCTCGGGTGCAGGCCGGTCGACCTGGCTGTCGACCGGAGGCTTAACGATCAGAAATATGACCGTCGATCGGTCGACTGGAAGGCCATTTTTGACCTTTCTAGACTGCCAACGGACAGATTTTTGAGAGGCAATATATAGGCCTTCTCTTGAGCTGATTTCACCAAGAATTTTAAGAGCAAATTTTTTCACATTCTTAAGTGTTTTAGCAAGAAGTTTTCAAGAGTTTTGGGGTAAAAGATTTTATCTTTATTTGTTTTAAAAGGTTGGAAAAATCAAAGAAAAAGAGAGCCTTTGGGAATTGGTTTTGATCTTCATTTATATTTCTATCTAGAGTTTTTTCCAAGAGTTTTTCTTGTGATTTGTTTTCCAAACTCTTTATTTTCTCACACTTGCTATCATATCTATCCTATCTATAGGATCTTATTTTGTGAGAAAAATTGGTTTGTGGTCTTTGAGCTCACCAAGAGTTGTAGCCTTTTTTGTGTTTGTTGTTATCCCTCTTGTGTAGAGGTGATTGTGGAAGTTGTGGTTGTATCCCTCTATGTGTAGAGGTGATTGAGGTTGAAATTTTGATTTAGTGCCTTATCCCTCTAAGTGTAGAGGTGATTGTTGTTGTTTGACTTTGTGCCTATCCCTCTAGTGAGAGGTGATGTGTTGGCTTGGCTATGTGCCTATCCCTTTATTGAGAGGTTGATCTTGTGTTGGCTTAGTGCCTTGTCTCTTGTGTAGAGGTTGTTGTTGTTTGAGAGAGGAGTTGTGTACTCCAAGTTTATATTACCCAAATCCTCAGTGGAGATTCCCTGTGTGGGAAGTCCTGTGTGAACGCATTAGGGAAAATCCTTTTGTGTGAAGGCGGGGACGTAGAGTAGTGGCTCGAATCTCGAAACATATCTTGTTGTCTGCGATTGATCCACTATCTCTAAACTCTCTCTCTTTTATACCTTGCATTATTTCATATTATTCATATCATACTTATATGCTTGGTATTGTTTGTGTGCCTCACTTGTGTTAAACAAGAGAGCTTTATATAGCATCTCAACTCTTATTTAGAGGAATTTAGAGGAGTTAGTCCAGAGCCCTTCACCGGGAATTCGGCTACACTCTTTGGTTACACTAAATGTATTATAATTTAGGTTTAATTCCACATCATTTGTCATTAGATTAGCCATACACCTATTCACCCCCCTCTAGGTGTATTTTCAATTGGTATCAGAGCCTCTACGCTCCTGATATTAGGTTAACCACCTAAGAGTGAGATCTTAGTTAGCTAATCTACATTTACATTCACACATATAGTTCATACACTCATGGATTTTATGACCCCTCCGATGTTTGATGTTTCTAACATCGATGTATGGAAGATTAGGATGAGTGCTTATTTGAAAGCCTAGGATTTGGATTTAGTTTCAAATGAAAAAAATTCTTGAAAAAATGATTTGTCTTCACATATTTGTCATGCTACTACACCTTCATCATCTAGTGTTTCTATTGCATTATCCACCTCTTCTTCTCATGCTGAAAATGATATAATTATGTTAAAGAAGAGTGTTGATTGTTTGGGCTCCACTTTGAGCCAATGCGCCATGAACCACAAATGATTGAAATCCATGTTTCATAAGAAACATACTCCTTCTATGCATGACACAAACCACGGCATACACATGCTTCTCACGTTTATACACATAACATCTTGTATGCTCATGTGTACACATTGTGGACGTAAGGGCCACCTTACAAATTTTGTTATGATAGACTAAATACATCAAATTTTGCAAATAAATTTGTTTGGGTTAGGAAAGGTGCTAACCCTCATGGACTCAATAGAGTATAGGTACAAAAAATCACTCATATTTTATTTGATGTAGGTGTGGGCTCTCACTTAACGTGAGAGCAATGGTGCCTTGATGGTAAATGCGTTCCGAGCTGTATGGTGACAAATTTTGGATGCATCATTTTAAAGGGGAGTTTGGTGGGAGGACCACCATGGTTTGGAGATCTAGAGATTAGCCCTATTGGTTTTGTTAACTATCTCTAACTCCCATTTAGTTTACATACTTTTAGTATTGATTTTTAGCATGTCATATTTTAATGCTCATTATGTTAAATGCCAATTAGACTTATGACATACATGTATAGTAATTGGGATACACCCATGTTCATATGGACCCATATTTTGTGTTCTCACTATAATTTAACTATTGTATATATCATAACTCTAAAACATGTGCATTTACACAATGATCATATTAGTTTATGTTTTTGTTTTATGCTTTATGGTTTTGATTACATGTTTAGATGTAGCTTTCATTAAAACTTGTGTATATACTTGTACAACTAATGAGCCACATTTGATTTTTATATGTTTGTGCTTAATTACTCATTTGTACCCATTAGATATACTAGTATAACCTAGTTTTGATGATTCTTTTATTTTAACTTATATTCCCTATTTGGTACATGTCTTCATGATAATGTGTTTAGCTTCATGTATATGGTAATTTTGTTAAAACTATTAGATATACATGTATACCCTTGAGTCACTTGCTTTTCAGGCAAATTCTATTATGGACTCATTTGTGTTTGGGATATGTATGTATACTTTAGCTTTAACAAAACATACATATACCTTGAAGTTTGTATTATTTTGATGAAAACTAAATTTTATGTTTTTCATGTTTATAAAGGAATTTCATATGAGCTTTATTGCCTATTTTTATGATTATGCTTTTCATATAATTCTTGTACACTCACATTACTTGATGTTTTCTCATGACTTTATTTTCATGAGTCTTATATGTACTTTATAGACTTTGACTGTCAATTGTTGAGTGATTTTCATATTTTCATGGATATATTCTTATTTTATTCCTTACTTGAAGGACTTCGTACTAATTTTCAAGATTATCATAAAACTAGTTGTGTATTTCTTCATTTTAGAAGAGTTTTCAAACATGTTAAAATATTTTAAATCCTATTTTTGTTAACCCCTACCAATACTAAGAGCGGCTGGATGGACGATCATGCCTTGTGTGCCTAATTGAAAATCTTTATAAACATGTGCATGAATAGGGTGATAGGTATGAGTTATACACTTGATCCTCATTATTTTTCAATTGGTATCACAATTGATATTTTTATATTTCTATACTCATATTTATGTTTTCTATATATGTATACCTCAAACTTCAAATAGTATCAATTTTCATTAGTATTTACATTTTCATACATATATATGTGATTTGATTGTGCTTACTATATCTTTACATCTTAAAGTACAAATTATATTTATGCTAAGCTTGATATAGTCCTTAATATCGATTATTTCTCAATTGGTATTTTATACACGCTTATGCATTGTTTTTATTAGTATTTCATAAAGGGGAAGAAAATTCGTGTTTTATCTTTCAATCGGTATTATTCTCAATTGGTATCTTACTCCCATTCTTTATGGTGAAAAAAATACCTTGATTTGGTATATGCTAACATTTTCAATATTGGTATCAATAATCTTCAATTGGTATTATTCTCAATTTGATATCCTTATTGCAAAATGAGTTGTGTCTACCTAAAAATTTGGTTTGTATTTTCAATTAGTTTTTACTTTCAATTGGTATCAAAATTAACAATATATATTTCAATTGGTATCAAAAACGTACAATGCTTCATTTTCTATTTGTATAAAAAATTTACAAGATATTTTCAATTGATTCTTTTGGTATCTTAAAAATTTTTTTGTTTATTTTCAATTGGTATCATAAATTGGTATCATAATGTTTTTATATATACCTTTATCATAAATTAGTATAATTTCAATTGGTATCATGAATTTATTTTAAAGAGGTTTCATAATATTTTGATATATATTGCTTATATGCAAGGGAAGTTTAATATCTTCTCCATATATATATTCATGTTGAGTGTACTTTTCATATTGAAGTGAATGACCTCTCTTTGGTATGTAGTACACGTGTGTAGTAGGTGCTTCACATCTCCTTTTATACATTGTATATTATGCGTTATGTGATTAGGTTTAGCCATCTCCTTTTCATGTAAAGCATGTATGCAGGGGGAGTTAACTTTATGTCTCTCCTCTTCATGAATGTATATCGCATATATACCTTTTTGTTTGATTTGTTTTCGCCCTTTTGTGGATGAATTGACAAAAAGGGGGAGAAAGATTTTGAGAGCTTATATATGCTTGTTTATCTATTATTTATGCATACATGTTTTGTTTATGCAAAAAGAGGAGAAGTATTTATACAAAAGGGGGGAGAAGTATTTGGAGAGTTTATTTATGTTTATTTCCTCATTTATGCATATATATGTATTTCCTTGAAAATCTTTATGTTTTGCTATGCATGCGTTAAGGGGGAGTTTCTATGAAGCTTAACTTTAATCCATGCATATATAACTCCATGAATTTTGTCATCATCAAAAAGGGGGAGATTGTGGCCCAGAGGCCCATCACTCTAGTTTTGATGATGATTAACTCATGTAGTTATAGTTTACTAATAATCTTGTGTTCAAATAGTATTAGTGATTGATCAAGATGTTAGTAGATGTTTAGCTTCAACAAAGGAGTTTTGAGGCTAACACGTGTTGATTCAAGAGCTCGCGCGTCAAGATCACATCTAGCACTCGGTTGGAGTCACTCTCATTGGATCGTGTTTGGATCGAGTCGGCTTGGAGACAAGAAGACCTTGGTTTATTTAGTTTAGTTTTTTTAGATCTTGTGTAAATATAGCTAGTGTTGATATGCTCAAGTTCACACACATACACACACAAGTTTAAATGTTTGGTTTTCAGTTTAACCGATTTTTGGATTTCATGTCAAAAATATAGATATATATCTTATATGTATATTGGATTCTATCTATATACAATATGCTTCAAATTTGTTTTAATATCATGTTTTGTATCCATTTGAGTTTTAGAGAAAACGAATTTTCATTTCAAAAATCTAAGTTTTGGAAAATACAAATTTTGTGTTTAAGCCAAATTTTAATATCACAAAAATGGTTCAAATTATTTATAATATGTGTTGAATTTTAGTCACACATACCTGTACTTCAAAGATCTTATAAGAACTTATTTTTGTGGAATTTATGTATTTTTATGGGATTTAATTGAAATTTAAAAGACAAGTTTTCAATACCCTTAATCCCCAGCCAGATCAGCTGACGGTCGACCGAGCCGGTCGACCGAACCAGTGGTCGGTCGATTAGAACGGTCGACCGATGTGCACAAGGAAAGTGCATATGGCCAGCCATGAAGGCGGTCGACCGCGCGGTTGACAGACTGAGAGCACTCCACTCTCGGGTGCTGGCGTCGGTCGACCGATGGCTATGGCCGGTTGACCAGGCGGTCGACAGTAGGCTCAACAGTCAGAAATATGACCGTTGGCGGTCGACCGGGCGGTCAACGAGAAGGTCATTTTTGACCTTTCTAGACCGCCAACGGGTAAATTTTTGAAAGGCTATAATATGCCTTCTCTTAAGTTGATTTCACCAAGAATTTTAAGAGCATATTTTCCATCATTTTAAGTGTTTTAGCAAGAAGTTTTCAAGAATTTTTGGGCTAAAAGATTTTATCTTTATTTATTTTAAAGGATTAGAAAAATCAAAGAAAAAGAGAGTCTTTGGGAATTGGTTTTGATCTTCATTTATATTTCCATCTAGAGTTTTTCTTTGTGATTTGTTTTTCAAACTCTTTATTTTCTCACACTTGAGCTATCATATCTATCCTATCTATAGGATCTTATTTTGTGAGGAAATTGGTTTGTAGTCTTTGAGATCACCAAGAGTTATAACCTTTTTTGTGTTTGTTGTTATCCCTCTTGTGTAGAGGTGATTGTGGAGGTTGTGTTGGTATCCCTCTAAGTGTAGAGGTGATTGTGGTTGGAGTTTTGGCTTAGTATCTTATCCCTCTAATTGTAGAGGTGATTGTTGTTGTTTAGCTTTGTGCCTATCTCTCTAGTGAGAGGTGATTGTGTTGGCTTTGTGCCTATCCCTCTATTGAGAGGTTGATCTCGTGTGGCTTAGTGCCTTGCCTCGTGTAGAGGTTGTTGTTGCTTGAGAGAGGAGTTATGTACTCCAAGTTTATATTACCCAAATCCTCAATGGAGGTTTCTTGTGTGGGAAGTCCTGTGTGGACACATTAGTGGAAATCCTTCTGCGTGAAGGCGGGGACGTAGAGCAGTGACTCGAACATCGAAACATATCTTGTTGTTTGTGATTGATCCACTATCTCTGAACTCTCCCTCTCTTCTATACCTTGCATTATTTCATATTATTCATATCATACTTATATGCTTGGTATTGTTTGTGTGCCTCACTTGTGTTAAACCAAGAGAGCTTCATATAGCACCTTAACTCTTATTTAGAGGAATTTAGAGGAGTTAGTCCAGAGCCCTTCACTGGGAATTCGGCTACACTCTTTGGTTACACTAAGTGTGTTGCAATTTAGTTTTAATTCCGCATCATTTGTCATTAGATTAGCCATATACCTATTCACCCCCCTCTAAGTGTATTTTCAATTGGTATCAGAGCCTACGCTCCTGATATTAGGTTTAACCACCTAGGAGAGAGATCTTAGTTAGCTAATCTACATTTGCATTTGCACACATATAGTTTATACACTCATGGATTTCATGACTCCTCCTATGTTTGATGTTTCTAACATCGATGTATGGAAGATTAGGATGAGTGCTTATTTGAAAGTCCTAGGATTACATGTGTACCTTGCTACTACCTAGAAATCCTATCTTGGTGATAACAAGCATATAGAGGCCAATGAACAAGCCTTAGAGGCACTTAGGCAAAAATTACGCAAAGAATATTTGTCTATGGTTTGTCATTGTGATTCCGCTTTTGCAGTATGGAACACTTTGACCTCTCCCGCGCTACAAACGGCAAAATATGTGGAGGAGGAATCTAGTGGAGATGAGTCCGACCAACCGTGCTACATGGTCCAAGGGAATGACTCCCTTGAGGTAAATTCGGACGCCCATCTAGATGATTGTGCTAGTTTTTCAGGTGATGATTATGTTGATGCTGATGCATTAAATGAAGAACTATCTATTGTTTGTGAAAACTTGTTAGAAAAATATAAACTTTTGAAAAAAAATTTTGCATTAAAAGAAGAAAATAAATTTTTTTCTCTAAACTTGATATTGTTTTGCAAGAGAGGGATGAGATTTCAATTAATAGAGACTCATTGAAATCCCAAAACTTGACCTTACCCTAAATGAAAACAAATTTTGAAAAATAAAAATGATTGTGACATTGTCTTGAAGAAAAATGAAATTCTATCTTCAAAACTTGATTTTGTTTTTAAAAAAATGAAACATTGAAAAATAAAATTGCCTTAATTTCAAAGAATTTGGATTTAGTTTCAAATGAAAATAAATCCTTGAAAAATGATTTGTCTTCACTTGTTTGCCATGCTACTACACCTTCATCATCTATTGTTTCTATTGCATGCTCCACCTCTTCTTCTCATGTTGAAAATGATATAATTATGTTAAAGAAGAGTGTTAATTGTTTGGGCTCCACTTTGAGCCTATGTGCCATGAACCACACACACAATTGGAATCCATGTTTCATAAGAAACATGCTCGTCCTATGCTGCACACATACCACGACATACACATACTTCTCACGTTCATACACATAACACTTATATGCTCATGTGTACACATGTACACATTGTGGATATAAGAGCCACCTTGCAAAATTTTGTTATGATAGACTAAATACTTTAAATTTTGTAAATAAATTTATTTAGGTTAGGAAAGGTGCTAACCCTCATGGACCCAATAGAGTATGGGTACCAAAATCACTCCTATTTTATTTGATGTAGGTGTGGGGCTCTCATTCGACGTGAGAGTAATGGTGCCTGGATGGTGAATGCGTTTTTCGAGCTATATGGTGACAAATTTGGATGCATCACTTTCAAGGGGAGTTTGGTGGGAGGACCACCATGGTTGGAGATCTAGAGATTAGCCCAATTGATTTTGGTAACTATCTCTAACTCTCATTAGTTTACATGCTTTTAGATTATTGATTTTTAACATGTCATGTTTTAATGCTCATTATGTTAAACGCCATGATAATTAGACTTATGACATACATGTATAGTAATTTAGATACACCCACGTTCATATGGACCCATATCTTGTGTTCTCATTATAGTTTAACTATTGTGTATATCATAACTCAAAATAAGTACATTTACATAATGATCATATTGGTTTATGTTTTCGTTTAATGCTTCATGTTTTGATTACATGTTTAGATGTAATTTTCATTAAAACTTGTGTATATACTTGTACAACTAATGAGCCACATTTGATTTTTATATGTTTGTACTTAATTGCTCATTTGTACCTATTAGATGTATTAGTATAGCCTAGTTTTGATGATTCTTGCCTTTTAACTTGTATTCCCTATTTTGTACATGTTTTTATGATAATGTGTTTAGCTTCATGTATATGGTAATTTTGTTAAAACTATTAGATATACATGTATACCCTCGAGTCATTTGCTTTTCATGCAAATTGTATTATGGACTCATTTGTGTTTGGGATATGTATGTATACTTTTAGCTTTAACAAAACATACATTTACCTTGAAGTTTGTATTATTTTGATGAAAATTAAATTTTCATGTTTTTCATGTTTATAAAAGAATTTCTTATGAGTTTATTGTCTATTTCCATGATTATGCTTTTCACATAATTCTTTTACACTCACATTACTTGATGTTTTCTCATAACTTTGTTTTCATGAGTCTTATATGTGCTTTATAGATTTTGAATGTTAATTGTTGAGTGATTTTCATATTTTCATGGATATATTCTTATTTTATTCCTTACTTGAAGGACGTCGTACTAGTTTTCAAGATTATCATAAAACTAGTTGTATATTTCTTCATTTTAGAAAAGTTTTCAAACATGTTAAAATATTTTCAAATCCTATTTTTGTTAACCCCTACCAACGCTAAGAGCGGCTGGATGGGCGACCATGCCTTGTGTGCCTAATTGAAAATCTTTATAAACATGTGCATGAATAGGGTGGTAGGTATGAGTTATACGCTTGATTCTCATTATATTTTCAATTTGTAACACAATTGATATTTTTATATTTGTATACTCATATTTATGTTTTCTATATATGTATGCCTCAAACTTCAAATAATATCAATTTTCATTGGTATTTACATTTTCAT
Source organism: Agave tequilana (assembly GCA_038442645.1). Classification (NCBI taxonomy): domain Eukaryota; kingdom Viridiplantae; phylum Streptophyta; class Magnoliopsida; order Asparagales; family Asparagaceae; genus Agave; species Agave tequilana. Next base: position 22,309 of record JAVJIF010018835.1, on the reverse strand, counting down.
ACATATATATGTGATTTGATTGTGTTTACTATATCTTTACATCTTAAAGCACAAATTATGTTTATACTAAGTTTGATTTAGTCCTTAATGTCAATTATTTTTCAATTGGTATTTTATACAAACTTATGCATTGTTTTTATTAGTATTTCATAAAGGGGGAGAAAATTCGTGTTTTATCTTTCAATCGGTATTATTTTCAATTGATATCTTGCTCCCATTCTTTATGGTGAAAAAAATGCTTTGATTTAGTATATGCTAACATTTTAAATATTGGTATCAATAATCTTCAATTGGTATTATTCTCAATTTGAAATCCTTATTGCAAGATGAGTTGTGTATACTCAAAATTTTGGTTTGTATTTTCAATTGGTTTTTACTTTTAATTGGTATCAAAATTTACAATATATATTTCAATTGGTATCAAAAACGTACAATGTTTCATTTTCTATTTGTATCACAAATTTATAAGATATTTTCAAATGGTATCTTAAAATTTTTTTTTTTCAATTGGTATCATAAATTGGTATCATAATATTTCTATATATACCTTTATCATAAATTGGTATATTTTCAATGGTACCACAAATTTGTTTTAAAGAGGTTTCATAATGTTTTGATATATATTGCTTATATGTAAGGGAAGCTTAACATCTTCTCTATATATAGATTCATGTTGAGTGTACTTATCATATTGAAGTGATTGACCTCTCTTTGGTATGTAGTACACGTGTGTAGTGAGAGCTTCACATCTCCTTTTATACAATGTATATTATGCGTTATGTGATTAGGGTTTAGTCATCTTTTTTTCATGTAATGCATGTATGTAGAGGGAGTTAACTTTACATCTCTCCTCTTCATGAATGTATCTCGCATATATATCTTTTTTGTTTGATTTGTTTTCGCCCCTTTGTTGATGAGTTGACAAAAAGGGGGAGAAGGATTTTGAGAGTTTATATATGCATGTTTATCTTATTATTTATGCATATATGTTTTGTTTATGAAAAAAGGGGAGAAGTATTTACGCAAAAAGGGAGAAGTATTTAGAGAGTTTATTTATGTTTATTTTCTCATTTATGCATATAAATGCATTTCTTTAAATATCTTTATGTTTATTGCTATGCATGAGTTAAGGGGGAGCTTCTATGAAGCTTAACTTTAATCCATGCATATATAACTCTATGAGATTTTTCATCATCAAAAGGGGTAGATTGTTGGCCCAGATGCCCATCACTCTAGTTTTGATGATGATTAACTCATGTAATTATAGTTTACTAATAATCTTGTGTTTAAATAGTTTCAGTGTTTGACCAAGATATTAGTAGGTGTTTAGCTTCAACAAAGGAGTTTTGAGGCTAACACGTGTTGATTCAAGAGCTCGCGCGTCAAGATCGCATCTAGCACTCGGTTGGAGTCAAGTTCGTTGGATCGTGTTTGGATTGAGTCGGCTTGGAGACAGGAAGACCTCAGTTTGTTTAGTTTAGTTTGTTTAGATCTTGTGTAAAGATAGCTAGTATTGATATGCTTAAGTTCACACACACACAAACAAGTTTAATTGTTTGGTTTTCGGTTTAACTGGTTTTTGGATTTCATGTCAAAAACATAGATGTATATCTTATATGTAAATTGGATCTATCCATATACAATATGCTTCAAAGTTGTTTCAATATCATGTTTTTGTATCCATTTGAGTTTTGAAGAAAATGAATTTTCATTTCAAAAATCCATGTTTTGGAAAATACGGATTTTGTGTTTAAGCCAAATTTCAATATCACAAAAATGGTTCAAACTGTTTATAATATGTGTTGAATTTTAGTCACACATACTTGTACTTCAAAGATCTTATAAGAACTTATTTTTATTGAATTTATGTGTTTTTATGAGATTTAATTAAAATAAAAAGATAAGTTTTCAATACCCTTAATCCCCAGCCAGATCAGCTGGAGGTCGACCGAGCCGGTCGACCTGACCAGTGGTCGGTCGACCGGAACAATCGACCGATGTGCACAAGGAACGTGCACATGGCCAGCCATGAAGGCCGGTCGACCGCGCGGTCGACCGACTGAGAGCACCCCACTCTCGGGTGCTGGCCGGTCGACCGGGCGGTCGACCGGAGGCTCAGCAGTCAGAAATATGACCGTTGCCGGTCGACCGGGTGGTCGACCGGAAGGTCATTTTTGACCTTTCCAGACTGCCAATGGGCAGATTTTTGAGAGGCTATATATATGCCTTCTCTTGAGCTGATTTCACCAAGAATTGTACAAATTTTTCCATCTTCTTAAGTGTTTTAGATGGAAGTTTTCAAGAGTTTTTGGACTGAAAGATTTTATCTTTATTTGTTTCAAAGGGTTGGAAAAATCAAAGAAAAAGATAGTCTTTGGGAATTGATTTTGATCTTCATTTATATTTCTATCTAGAGTTTTTCCCAAGAGTTTTTCTTTGTGATTTGTTTTCCAAACTCTTTATTTTTCACACATAAGCTATCATATCTATCCTATCTATAGGATCTTATTTTGTGAGAAAAGTTGGTTTGTGGTCTTTGAGATCACCAAGAGTTGTAACTTTCTTTTGTTTGTTGTTATCCCTCTTGTGCAGAGGTGATTGTGGAGGTTGTATGGTATCCCTCTAAGTGTAGATGTGATTAAGGTTAGAGTTTTGGCTTAATGCCTTATCTCTCTAAGTGTAGAGGTGATTGTTATTGTTTGGATTTGTGCCATCTCTCTAGTGGAGATGATTGTGTTGGCTTTGTGCCTATCCCTCTATTGAGAGGTTGATCTTGTGTGGCTTAGTGCCTTGCCTCTTGTGTAGAGGTTGTTGTTTGAGAGAGGAGTTGTGTACTCCAAGTTTATATTACCTAAATCCTCAGTGGAGATTCCTTGTGTGGGAAGTCCTGTGTGGACGCATTAGTAGAAATCCTTTTGTGTGAAGGCAGGGACGTAGAGCAGTGGCTCGAACCTTAAAACATATCTTGTTGTTTGCGATTGATCCGCTATCTCTAAACTCTTTCTTTTTTATACCATACATTATTTCATATTATTCATATCATACTTATATACTTGGTATTGTTTGTGTTCCTCACTTGTGTTAAACCAAGAGAGTTTCATATAGCACCTCAACTCTTATTTAGAGGAGTTAGTTCAGAGCCCTTCACTGGAAATTCAGCTACACTCTTTGTTACACTAAGTGTCTTGCAAGTTATTTTTAATTCTGCATCATTTGTCATTAGATTAGCCATACACCTATTCACCCCCCTTCTAGGTGAATTTTCATAAATATGAAAAGATAGGAACAATTGGTGTGCCCTTTGGATACTTAAAGTTTTCGCACGTGTTTGGGGGGACACCATGCCCACATGTATGCGCTCGTCGCCCCGATCCAGCGGGTGCGAGTGCGGGTGCAGGTTGGGCCCGGTTCTTTTTGGACCGGGCCACACGGGTGAAAGTGGGACGAGGGTCTTGGATGCGGTTTGCCCACCACCTGACCCGGTACGTGGTTGGAAAGGTTCACAGCAACCGCTCCCACTTCCTCTAACAGACTTCCCAGCGCTCCTCTCAGTCTTTCTAAAACACACAGAACAACAGAGTTCATCTACACACTGAAGAAAAAAAGCAGAATTCAAAATATTTGTCTGAATCTGTGCCTTCTTAAGACAAAAATTCTTCTCTCTCCATCCCTTCTCTTGCAATGGATATTCTTTCATATTAAGACAGATATTCTCTTTGAAATTTATCTTCGCCCAAACTTTGAAATTCTAATTAGTGAAGGTACCGATTAACTAAGGTTCGACTGTACGGTGATTTGATAGTGCTATCCAATTACCGTGAAGGAGTGTTGTATCTTGGGAGACTAGTGTCCAGTAATCCGTTAGCACTGTAGCGGGGGACGTAATTGTCTTAAGGAGATTCACTATATGCGTACCTCACTCCATATACTCTATTATTGAACTAACGTTCTTTTTACAGGTGTTATGCTGAAATATTTATTCATTTAAATATTATTATGAATATATTTAATTATATATTGAGACTGACTAAATCCAGTCTAATTGGTGTTTAATTAAGGAAGAGAATTAAAAGGTGGTTCTGTAATTAAGGAATATTCTATTGGACGAAAAATCTCCCACCTGATATTTACTAACCTGGCCAATTAGATCGGTGACATTGACTAGTTGTCAGAACTAACAGTTACATACTCTAATACCCCCCAAGCTGGAGTATAAATACCAATCACGCGCAGTAGAGTAGAAATAGAAGTAGTCAACAATATCAACAGTATGCGACAACATCATCGGATGAGTAAACAATAGCACTTGATGGTGAAAAGCAGTAGAGTAGGTGACAGTTGAAGACGACAAGTGTTCTTTTTATGAAGGAGATGGCTAGCTGGGGTTTTTTCTTTTTTTAAATGAAGGTGACTGGTTAGGGCTTTTTGAGATGAACAGTACAATTACTATTTATAATGAATAGTAACACACTAACTTTTTCTTAAAAAATCTAGATTCATATATTAGATGTGAAAAAGAGAGAGAAAAAGAAGATGGATGATTGACAACTAGGGTTTTGAAGAACGTGATAGTTTTTGATAGAGGCGCATGTGATGATGGAAAAGGCATCACTCTTATACCATGTTAGGATTTTAGGAATAGGTGACTTATCTTTGATTGTGGTAGGCTTCTTTATAGAGATGAAAGATAGTAGAAGATTACAATATTACCCTTACTTGTTACATGCTCTAATATATATATATATATATATATATATATATATATATATATATATATATATATATATATATATTAGAGCATGTATATTATATATATATATATATATATATATATATATATATATATATATATATATTACATGCTCTAATATATATATATATATATATATATATATATATATATATATATATATATATATATATATATATATTAGAGCATGTAATATATATATATATATATATATATATATATATATATATATATTTATATATATTAGAGCATGTAACAAGTAAGGGTAATATTAACGGACAGCTGAGAGTCCCTCTCAGTCTGCGGTGACGTGACACATTATTAGCCATACCAATAAGTTGCGGCCCGCCTATTGGAACAAGTGAAATTACTAAATGCCTCGCCGTAAAAGATAGTTGTCCCACTATTGTTTATTATTATTTTCCCCTATTTTTTTTTCGCGCGTTGTCAGATCTAGGTTTGAGTTTTACTGCCAAATTTTTTTTTTAAAAAGCAGTATCCACATCAATTTTTTTCTTTTTTTTACTTTGCAGACCTAAATCTATTTTTCTGTTTTAATGTCGATCGCCAACCAGAACACATCTCCTGCTAATTCAGGTCGCCGTCGTCCCCGATCTGAATCTCCCGATCTAAATATAAACCATAGATCATCGTGTTTAACTTCGTCACAGAATATTGAAAATCTTGAAGGGTTGAGATCTTTGGATGCTGATCAACAGGTTTTTATTTTATACTTTTAATTAATTTTTCCCGCAACTTCTTATATGTAAAATATCTTTGGTAACGTAGATGGCACTGCGACCTAGATAATGTTTTACAGAGCAATAATCACTTTTACCAAATTCGTCTTTTTCAGTTAATAATTGTACAGTTTTGTTAACTGCGATCCAGTGCAGTTATTTAATTTGAAAAATACCTATTTTTCTGATATACACCAAATTGTAAGAACTGCAACTAAGGTCACAGTATATATCAAAATAATTTTTCTAATAGTCACAGCTATCTTTAAAATCGCGACCTTAGTTGCAGTTTTATTTAATATAGTTCAGACGTTTGATTTTAATTATTTCTTTTTATTTTCAAATACCTATTTTTTCTCGTTTACACTAAATTGGAAGAACTGCGACTAAGATCGCAGTATTAAAAAAATATCACATTCTTTTGTAAAATACCTGGACATCCTGAAAGATGCGACTACGATCGCAATCATCTTTACATCTGCGACCTTAATCACATTTTTTATTTATTATAGTTAAGACGTGTGATTTTCAATTATTTCTTTATACTTAGTTCAACAATTTATTTTGTAGGATCTGAATTTACATGGACAAATGTCTGAAAGCATAGTTATTCTTTTAGGACAATAATTTTTCACAGATGATGAAGTATACAACTTCTACAATACTTATGCAAGGAACAAAGGTTTTTGGTGCGAGAAGAAAAGGAATAGATAAGTCACGTAGGCCTCCTCATGAAGTAATTTGCAGAAAATTTTATTGCAACAAGGGGTTGTGAAGAAGTTGTGTGACAAAAGACAAGATGGGCTTACAGTCAACCATCGAATCGACACTAGAGGTTTGGTCCTGCTGAGATACATGTGCGTCTTCATTTATTAGCAGACCAAAGATTTTGGGTTATCACCAAGTTTGTTGATTCTCATTCACATGATTTGTCAAAGCCGGATAAGGTCCATCACTTTTACTCTCACCAGACATATCAATCAAAGATTAGCATAAGCATTATGACCAATTTGGTTGATGTTGGAATTCGTCCTTCAAATATTTTCTATGTTGTTAATGCAATGAACCACGGAGAAGGTTGTGAAGAAGTAAGCCCGCAACAAGTTATTGATTTTATTCGACACCGTAGAAATAACATTAGCCATGAGTTTATTTCGATCATCAAATATTTTCAAGAAAAAGCTGAGTCCGATCCAGATTTTTTCTTTGCAAGTGAAGTTGATAATGCGGGCACACTTAGATGCATTTTTTAGGCTGATGGAAGAGCAATTTTCTCGTATCTGAGTTTTTGTGATGTGATTATTTTTGATATCACATACAAGACTAATCACTTGAACTTGCCATTTGCTCCATTTACTGAAGTGAATCATCATCGCAGTCAATTTTGTTAGGTTGTGCATTGCTTGCGGATGAGCAGAGGGATACATTTATTTGGCTATTCAATAAATGGCTCAAATGCATGCACAGAGTTGCACCAAAAGTGATTATTACTGATCAGGATGCCTGGATAGGTGATGCCATCAAGATTATTTTTTCAACTACTCAGCACCGTTATTGTTTTTGACATGAACAGAAACTTATTGCCGAGCGACAAATCCCGCCGATGAATAAGTACGAGGAAGATTTTGTCTCTGATTTTCATCTTTGGTACACCTCCCGTAATATAAGCATATGCGAGGAACGATGGAGATTGATGAAGAAAAATATTAAATAGCAGTAGAAGAAGACAGTTGGTTGTTGAAGATGTATAGATTGCGTGGACACTGGGTTAATGCTTATTTAAAGAATATTTTCTGTGCTAAAATGACAACCAGTCAAAGGTCTAAGAGTATTAATTCCTTCTTTGATGGTTTCATGAATGCAAACACAAAACTAATTGAGTTTGTCTACCAATACGATAAAGCTGTCACTGCCCGTCGTAGTTCTGAAACTCAGTAAGACTTTCGTGATTTGAATTTTGTGTCCAATTGTATATCGAATCCATATGAGATACAAGTTTCAAAGTTGTATACCACGAAGATTTTTCAGTTGTTCAAAAGGAATGGGCAGTTAAAATGACACTCTTTTCTGAAGAGTTGGAACATGATAGACATGGAGCAAAATATTTGGTGGGTGAATGATTGAGATTTTCCCTGCACACAAAAATATAGAATATTAGATTTAGAACAAGATGTGTGAGGTGCTCAATTCTAATCCGCGGTAGCAAGGGCTATGCGGGTCGTGATCCTCAGGGAGGGACTAGCGATGGAAGCGTTTAAGCAAGTTATCTCTTTTTTATTTATTTTTATTATTTACAATGGTATTTACAGTGAGTTGGGAAAGAAATTGGAAAGATGTTGGTGACTTAATCTATACAAATAAAAGAAAATAAAGAAAATAAAAGAAACACTTACCTACCTCTTCTGCCCTGCTTACCTTTGATCCGTTTGCAACGACTTACCTTGTCCTTGAAGGCTTGCAAGTATGGCGTATAGGATCTTCCACCTTCGCGATCTACACTACAAAAATAAAAGACTATCAAAAGAAGGCTTGTTCATCTCCATAGGCCATCAAGGGCTCTTCTTCGGCTAAGCAGTCTCGAAGCAATTGAGTCTCATGGTTTGCAAGACATTAGAGAGAAACAATAGAATAACACAAGAATAAAAAAACTAAAATAATAAAAGAACAAAAACGAACCTCGAGTCGATTTATTTAACAATGGAAGAAGAGCAAAACTTATACCGATTGTCACCCTCAGTACAAGTAGATCTCCTTCCTCCATGAAAACATCCTCTCCTCTCAGTTACAAAAATTACAAAAAGAAAAACCTAACCTAAATTACAAGTTAGCCTAAAAGAATCCCTAGCTTTAGCTCTGTATTTTCTGTACACCCTCTGTGTTGCATCTGCAGGGGTATTTATAGGTGCAGAAGGAGGTAGAGTCCCAACACAACTCTCCCACGAAAACTGGTCCCCGGATAAGACTGAATTACCGCGGAAACGCGGCTTGGGCCGCGTTTTCGCGGCCTGGAGTGGCAGATGGCCACGCGCTTTGGCGCGTGGCTTCCCCTGGTCCGTCCATCTGGGCGTTGTCTTCTGGAAGCTGCATCCTGACTCTTCATCTTGGGATTTCAAGATAACTTGGGAAGCAAGTTACCTATATCTAAAATCTCCCAATATCTTTTTAAACGAATTTCCTTATCTTTGCACTCTCTTCTTTGGCTTTTATCCTCATCCTGCAAGTGTTTAGGGTTGAATAGAAGTCTATCCTTTCCTCTTCTTTGTATTTGCAACTATTGCCCTTGTGTAATTGCAATTTTGACATTTAATAATTGCAACTTTTACATTGGGCTTGAATATGGGCTTTTGGGCTTCTTTTAAGGCTTTATTTCTTTATTTTTATTTCTCGAGGCCTGCACACAATAAATAATAAAATATTAGTAAGTGTGCAGAATTATAGGAATAAATATGAAATTTGATGGTAAATGTAATGATAAAAATGCACTTTTCACTACCAATCAGTGAATTTTCAGAATAAAAAAACACTTTGGAAAAGGTAAGTTATGAGAATTCTGGTGAACTTAACGTGTCTTGTAGTTGCACATTATTCGAAACAGATGGTATCATTTGTAGACATATTCTGTACATTTTGTGACGCAATCACGTTACACATATACCAGAATCCTATATACTACAGAGACGGAGGTTGGATGCCTGTTACAAAAATATTACAATTGAAAATGGCATTAGACCTTTTCCCAAATAAGGCACGCGAAGGCCAGCTTGACTGTGGACACTGCGATCCAAATTTAATACAATTCTTGAAATGGTGTCCGACTCGGATATCCATATTTCAAAGTTGGATGCTGTGTTGGAAAGATTTACTGAAGAAACCAGTAATGAATGCAAATTCAGAACAATAAATGATCAATTATCACAGTCTGAAATAAATATTGGTTTCAGTAGATCAGTTGTGATTTTGCGAGATAGTGAAGAATTCACTATGCGTGATCCAACTGGTCCTGTGCCAACCAAGGGGAGGCTTAAAGGTGCATCCGGGCTAAAGTCTGATTTTAAAGACTCTCTATCACAGAAGGAAGTTAAGCATTGAAAGTATGAAAACTGTCAACAGCTGGACCATTACAAGACGGGTTATCCATTATTGGTATGAAATTAAACTTGGTATAGAATTTAATTTTAAGTTTGATGCTTCAAACATTTACTTTTCTTTTTTACTTGCAGAGGAAGTAATTTATTATTGCCACTACTTGGAGCGAATGAAGTTTTTATTTATACATCTTTGGGCATCAACTTCGACCATGGATGCATTGTTAATGGAGAAGACATTTCATTGTACTGCGACCTGGGTCGCAATACAGGTGTTGTTGTTACTTTTTCAAGTGTTATCCATCTCTTGTTCCAATGTAATAGTTTGTAATTTATAATAATATTTGAATATATGGAAATATTATTTTAAAATCCACTGCGACAATGTTGGCGTATATTCGTCAGAATGATATAGTAAATTTTACGTAGAATGTCATCGATGCATGCATTTTTCTTGAGTTAATAGAATCTTCATTAAATCTTTTGACTGCGACTTTGGTCGCTATCATTATTTTTATCAAATGCGTGTAGTCTCAGAACTGCAGTGCTGGTCACAGTTCATATTTCTTTATATTTTGGATTATTTGATTCTCTTATTCTGTATTCATATAGAATACTATAGTTCATTGAACATAGAATGTTGTCACTGTATGCACATTTCTTGAGTTAATGAAACCTTTAATATTTCTTTCTGACTGCGACTTTGGTCGCTATTATCATTTTTACAAAATGCTTGTAGTTTCACTACTACGACCGGAGTCGCAGTTCATACTTCATTATATTTTTGGATTGTTTGATTAATGATGTTTTCAGTGTAATATGTTAAGATATGGTTATAATTAAATTGTTTTTGTAAAATTTAGACCTTTACAATTCACAATGCGACCTTGGTCGTAATTACGATTTTGCTCTTAAATTAGCCATTTATATTACTTTTTTGTGACTGCGACATTAGTCGCAGTGTATACTTTTTTTTTGACTGTTCAGTTTTTGGGATTGTCATGTTATTAGTCCAATACATGCTTCCTTGGTCACATTGTCGTGTTATTGGTTCAATACATGCTATCTTAATCACAGTCTGATTTAAAAAAAGTGAAAAATTTCTACATATTCCAAAAAATATAAGAATTAATACAGTGAAAACAGTGTGACAGTAAAATTAAAGTTAGAAAAAATATTTATTTATATAATTAACGTTATAAAAAAACCATAAATTGCCTTTTAAAAAAATCTACATATTTAAGAGGACTAATCTAGTCGTCCTCGTCATCACCATCATAATAATCTTCGTCATCCATATTATGACGGTCTTTGTCTTTCGTATCGCTTTCCTCCTCACCGCCACTCTCCTCTTCACTTTCTTTCTCTTTACAGCGGTATTTCGTTTCATCTATGAACTCTTAGAACGGGTCGTCTGTATCAAGCTCATTCTCTGACCCGTAGCGAGGGAACGTATCAGAACTATATTGTCATTCATCATTAGATGAATGGTTTCTTTCAGGGGAAGATGGTGGAGAAGACAATTTTAATTTTTTTCAGAATTTTTGACAGAGACTAATTTCAAAATGTAATTTAGTCTGTTTGTTATTGTTTAATGGACACCCTTAATATATAATTCATTCAGGAATTTCAAAAGATTTATGCTCTCAAATGACGTGAACACGGCGTAAATTTATTATCTGTCTTTTTCGAAAAGTGTATACTTTTCAGGTGACTGTTCAATTTTCAAAAACTGGTTAAAAATTAATATATTCTTGAGATGCAATTATTTTGCTATGAAGACTACAAGACTATTATTATTTTAGTTTATTACGGTAGAAAAAGGCTGTGACGTTCATGTTTACATTTCGTTAAATTAATGATATTAACAAATTTTAAAACATATATCATTATGTATATAACAACGTTACAGTCCACGATTCATGGTCGCAGTGCAACCTGAAATCGGATCCATTAACTGCAACCGTGATCGCAATGCTAATAAATAAATAAATATATTTTTTCATAATTTATCCGTACTGTGACCATTGTCGCATTATAAGAGGTCGATACAGCCTCCCTGGTTATGAATGTGACTTTGATCGCAATACGGATTTAGAACTCATTATTGTCATTTAATATCACTTGCGACTTAAGTCCTTACTCTATTACATGTATAGAATGGAAATAAGGGAATTCAATGGACTTTATAACAAATGAATAAAAATGTAGATAAATTACATTAATAAATCTAGTAGACCTGCTTTTACAAAGAGGTTACATTTATAATACAAAAAATTAATATGAATGAAATAACAATATTGAAATAAAAAAATTAAGTCAAATTTCAATCTTCAAATACCCTCCTTCTTATTTTTAACTTTCTCTTTGTCTGCTAGTAACATGTATGCAAGCTCGCTTCTCAGTCTCTGTATATCTGGCGCCGTCACAGTATCAACTGTTGATGGAGTACTTTTATACAAATACAGTGCAATCAACACCGAAATTGTACAGGAAAAAAATTATATGAGATTAAATTTTTACGCTAATTCAGCAGAAAAAATCTTAGGTAAATGTCAAAAGAAATATAGACCTGCTTACCTGTTGGGGACATCTTGCATATTTTATATAAGTTTTTTTCATATTTTATTGAAATTAATTTCAAAATTTTGTAACAATCATTCTTCTACATTGTCAATAGAAAAAATCAGTATCAATCAAATTAAATGCAATATTCATTAATTGTAAGATTAAATTAACTCACCATTGTTCTGGCATCTGTTTGATATAGCTTTAATATATTACTGGATTTTTCCACTGGAACTAAAGAGTTGTAAAAATCCACTCTTGTGTATGATAATTCAATACCAACAAGGTCCAATGAAATCCAGCTTTCTTGGCACTGTGTTTGTGATTGATCGGGAAAAATATGTAATGGACATCTTTTATCCAGTTTCTCAACAATTGTTGGATGAAATAATCTTCCAGATCTCTATTTTGAGATACAACACCGCGCTATAAAAACCAAAAAAGTTCATAGATTAAGTATTAAAATGAAAATTTTATCAAAAATTATATGTCAATCAGAACGGATTCCAAGGTCGCAGTTTGATTTATTCTGCTTGGGTTGCAGTAAATCTCTTACCAAGTATATTTAAATTAAAACTCTGGTCACAGTTTGATTTATTCTGTTAAGAAAACTGACTGCGACCAAGGTCGTTGTGTTGTTATTGTTAATTAATTTTTCTGCTACGACCAAGATCGCATTCATCAGTATTCAGCTTTAATTTTTAGGATTAGTTAGCAACTGCGATTGCAACTAAGGTCGCTGTGTTGCTATTGCTAATGAATATTTAGACTGCGACCAAGGTCACATTCATAAGTATTCAGCTTTATTTTTAGGATTAATATTTAAACGCATCTGCGACTGCGACCAAGGTCGCAGTCAACTCGTTAGGCCTTACCATAAAATTTAAATTATTACATTAAGTAAACAAGTGATGTTTTAATTAAATATAAAGTATAACACAAATGTTTACCCAAGCTTCGCTTCGAAAGAATAAACTTTTTAATTTATCTTTCTTCTCTAGATGTTTCATGTAGAAATGAATTATATTGGCATCTAAATCTCTACTAAATATCAGGTCATCTATGTCAGTTTTGGCAACTATTATTCCGTTAGGAGGATCCTGATATGCAATAGCACTGCAAAAAAAAAGAGTTAATAATGAAATTGTGATAATATAAATATCTAATATTTTTTATGTAAATTTAAATAAAATGAATAAAATTACTCAGAGGTGGATTTGTCTAAGAAATTTTGATGAGGGATTGTTGTTGAGGCTGCAGAATTCTGTATGCAGTGGATTCATTCAATTCCCTGATTTTCAGCTGAGTGTCGGCCTTCTTTGCCTTGCCGAAATCAGGGGCAGAAGTCTAAGCCGTAGGCTATGGAAGAGGATCTTCAATAGTTTTCTTCTTTTGTTTTGGATATAAAATTAGAGTCATCGTGATCTCTCTTAGTGCGGTTGCATTCTTTGACTTCCCTTTCTATCGATCCTTTAGTGTAATCCAAAACTTTTCCTTTCTGAACCAGAGTATGTTCTTTATTTTTATCAGAAGCTTTGTCTTTTTGGATATCAAGGATTTGTTGTGTTAAATTCAAAGTAAAAGTTAGGAAATCTTCCCCAGCAATACTCATTTCGAATTTAGATCGCTTGAAATTCTCCTCTTTTTTTTCTTCTTTTCTTCCGTCTGCTTATCCATCTTCTCCCTCATCCTTTTTTGCCTCTTCTCCTCCTCATTTTTCCTTTTCTGCTCTGAATCTTTCTTTCTCCTCTTCCTCCTTCCTCCTTTTCTCCTCTTCTTCTATCCTCTTCTTCTCCTTCTCCTCCTGTTCCTTCCTCCTCTTCTCATCTTCTTAAATTTTTATCCTTTTCTCCTCCTCCTCCTGTAACTGTCTTCTCCTTCTCCTTCTCCTCCTCTTTTTCCTCTTCTCCTTCTCCTTCTCCTCCTCCTTTTTCCTCTTCTCCTCCTCTTCCTCATTCGCAGCAGTGGCTGCTCTCAGCAGCTCTTCTTCTTCTTCTTCTTCCTTCACATATATTTTCTTTGCTGCTTTTTTAATTTTCATTTCTCTCTTCTCTCTTCTCTTTTTTTTTAATTCAGCCTTCAGAGCTTTTCATTCTCCATTTTTTTAATTTTTCTTTCTAGCTCAACAGCATATGCCCTCAAGTACTTATTTTCATTCTTCAATATTTCAAGTTCTTCAGCATTTTCATCCCGTGGCGCTGGCAAATAACCTGCAACAGTTGGTTCTTATTCTCGCGTTGTCTCCTCAACTATTTCTACAGGTTCTTGTTCTGTTTCCTCTGGGATGTTAGCTTCAATATTTATATCTTCTTTATCTCCTTCATCATCTTCTTCTTCATTATCATCTTCAACAGGAAGGCCTTTCATAATTTTTTCATCATTCGAAATGTTGGCCATTCGATTTAAAATCTGAAAAATCATGTTAAACAAATGTCAATATAAAATTTACCTGCTAGTTCTGCTTATTATATAGAAAACAAATGAAACTTGTATTAGAAGAGCTTTCAAACAAACTACAATCGTGGTCGCAGTCTTTAAATTTAACTCTAAGCCAAATTAAAGAACTGCGACAATGGCGCACTTCACCTATAACATAATGGAATCGACTGCGACTTGGGTCGCACTCCATTGAAATTTCAGCAAAGGAACGCGACAATGGTCGCACTCCATATAAATATATAACAATATATTGAAAAGTCTATGGTCGCTAACATATTAAAATCTAACCTTATCTGCTTCAACATCATTTAGATCAATTTTAGCTAGGGCTCTGCTAATGTTTTGGAGTTCCCATCTTACTGCTCGTGTGGATTTTATCCTCCAAACCATTCTTCTGCTAAAAAATAACAGCCCTTTCACATAGCCAATACTGTAACATATATTATTATATTTGTTTATATAAATATTGTGAATATATAAGCAATTTTCAATAATTTTACCAGCTATACTATTCATACTTACAATAATTTGCACGGAGCATTCTTGCAGCTCAATATGGTGTGTCTGAAGATGTCCGAAGACTCAATTAGGAATTGTCAATATTGGCAATTTGTTCCACTACATACCATGGCACCGTGCATTTACTGCCAGAAAAGAATAGAGTGGACGACATATACCTGATGATTATTATTGTAAAGTCTTGAACTATAATTTTTATTTGTCTCTTATAATTTTATTTAAAGTCACTTTTTACTCAAGCTGTTCATCCTTGTCACATCTAATTCAATCTACCTTCTTTTCTTGACCAGAAGATCATCCAAAGTTTCTTCAATGGATACTTTTGTGATCTTCTTATATTAGGGAAATAATGTTTTATAGTCCCCTGTCCTGTTAGCCCAAAGGCCCATCACTCTAGTTTTGGTGATAATTAACTCATGTAGTTATAGTACTAATGATCTTGTGTTTAATTAGTCTCTGATATTTGATCAAGATCTTAGTAGGTGTTTAACTTCAACAAAGAATTTAAAGTCGAGTTTTAGAGCTAGCACGTGTTGATTCAAGAGCTCGCGCATCAAGATCGCATCAAGTACTCAAGAGGAGTCTAGCTCATTGGATCAAGGTTTGGACCAAGTCAAGAAAGAGAAGAAGATTTTCAAGAGAAGATTTTCAGAAGACTTGTGTCGGGTTTAAGATTTTGTTTTTAGATAAAATATAAAGGATAGATTAGTTGGTTAATTGCTTAAGTTTATAAACACTCACACACAAGATTTATATGTGTTCATAAAAGAGTTTTTGTTTTAGAAAATACCGGTCTGATTTCTAAGCTTCAAAATATACATGTGTTTTATCAAAACTTATTTTAGAGCTTATTGTCAAAAACATAGATATTTCATCATATATGTGTAGTGGATCATATCCATACACACGAAGCTTTAAAAGTGTTTAAATATCTTATTTTTGTATTTAGAGAAGTTTTGGAAAAATTGTTTTTCAATTTGGAGATAGTTTTTGGAAAATACAGATTTTTGTTTAAGCCAAACTTTTCATATCACAAAAAGAGTTCAAAATATTTGTAATATATTTTGATTTTAATCAAATATGTTTGTATTTCAAAGTATATCAATGAACTTATTTTTGTAGAATTATAAGAATTTATGGGATTTTATTGAAGGTAAAAAGACCAAGTTTTAATCCCTGAAAATTTGTGACCTGGCCTTCTGCCGGTCAACCGGACGGTCGACCGAGACAGAAGTCGGTCGACCGATCCGGTCGACCGATGTGCACAGACGTTCATGGCCTGTTTGACTGGAGGGCCGGTCGACCGACCCGGTCGACCGCCAGAGAGCTCTGCTCTCTGGATCTGGCCCCGATCGACCGAGCGGTCGACTGATAGAGAGATTTTGCTCTCTGTATCCAGGCCTCGATCGACCGGGCGGTCAATTGGTGGCATAACGGTCGGAAATCAGATCGTTTTGCTGAGTTGGACCCCAACGGTTTATATTTTTAGGCCTATATATTGGGGCTATTTTATACTGTTTTACACAAGATTTTTGGAGAGTTTTTAATCTAGTTTTTCCTACCACTCTAAGTGTTTATCTCCACTTATTTTAGAGCTAAAAATTCTATATCAAAAGGAGAGTTTATCAAGAGTATTTTCAAAAGTGATTTCTTGAGTTTTTCACCACAAATTCTATTCAAGTTTTTCTACACATACTTGAGTTATCCATTGCTACATCAATCCTATAAAGATCTTTATTGTGAGAGAGTTTTAGGTGATCAAAGTATTGAGATCACCAAAGTATTCATTCTTGTATTTGAGGAGGCGAACTTGCGGGTTCATGTTGTTTCGAGTTCTAGTGGGAGCTCGGTGTAGAGGTATGGCCTCGGCAAGCTAGTGTGCTTGTGTGTGTTGTTCTTGTGGGAACAAGAGAGGGACTAGTGAGTCCAAGGAGTTCTAGTATGAACTCGTTGTAGGTGTTGCGGCACCGAGTGATCCAGTGGGATCGTTTTTAGTGGAAATCCTTCATAATGTTGAAGGCGGGAAACGTAGAGCAAGGGTGCTCAAACCTCGAAACAAATCTCCCGTATTTGCGATTGCTCTCTCTATCTCTCACTTGTATTTATATCTTGCATACTTACATTGCTTTTATCTTTATATGCTTGATATATCTTGTGCCATATTGTTATATGCTTGGGATTGATTGGTTACACTTGTATTCAACCAAGAGAGCCATAGCGGCACCTCAACTCTTATCTAGAAGAATCTAGAGGAGATAGTCCAGAGCCCTTCATCGAGAATTCGGCTACACTCTTGTGTTATACTTAGTGTGTTTGGATTAAGAGTTTTTAGTTTGTATAAATAGTTTAATTTCACATTAATTCATCATTAGATTAGCTAGTCACTTATTCACCCCCTTTAGGTGACTTCAATTGGTATCAGAGCTTGGTGCTCTTGATTTGGGTCTAACAACCTAGAGTTAAAGATCCTCATTTTTAGCTAATCACAATATTTATACGCACACACACATGGATTTCATGACACCTCTCATGTTTGACAATCTTAACATCCAAACTTAGAAAGTTAAGATGTCAATGTGCCTCAAGCCCTAGACATTCATGTTTATCTTGCTACCATTAAGGATTCATATTTTAGTAATAGCAAATATCTTGAGGCTAACTCAAAAGCCATCCATGCTTTAAAGTGTACCCTAAATGATGAATATTATCTAGGGTTCTAACTTTGATTCTACTTTTGTAGTATGGAACACTATAGTCTTCCTTGGCGAACAAAAGCAATATTATGCGGGGAGCGACTCGGATGATGGAAGTAATGCTTCCAATATATGCTACATGGTCTAAGGGGATAACCCCCTTTAGTTAAATTCTGAATCCAGCTAGATGAGGATTGTGACATGTCATATGATGATCTTACTTCATTTTGTCAACAACTTCTTGAAAAATACGATTTGCTTAAAAAGGACCATAAAAGATTGAAGAATAAACACGAGTCCATTTCAAAAGAAAAATATTCTTTTCAAAATAAATTGGACAATATTTCTAAAGAAAATGAATCTTTGAAAAAGGAGAATATTTCCTTGTTTTCTAAATTAAATGATCTTTGTGAAGGAAATAATTCTTTGAAAAATAAAATTAATTTGGTGGAAAAAAGAATAAAGAGATTGCTTTGAATGAAAACAACTCTTTAAAAAGAAAAATTATTTCAAAGAAAAAGGAAAAATTTCTAAAAAGAACAAGTTTGTTGATTCTTATACTTGCCATGCTCTACATGCTACTATTGACAAAAATGAGATTAAATTTTTGAAAAATAGAATAAATTATTTGAGCTCAACTTTGAGCAATTGTGCATTTAATCATTCTAAATTGAAAACCTTGTTTAAAAGAAACAAGCTCCACATGTTCATGCACATCACCCACGGTATACATATGCACACTTTGCACATCATGATCACACTCATTCACATGCATGTTAGAGTGTACAAGTGTACACATTGCGACCGCAAAGGCCTTAGCAAAGTTTTGTTATGATAAAGTAAATCCTATAAATTTTGCTAATAAAAATGTTTGGGTTCCGAATAATGCTAACCTCTGTGGACCCAAAAGAAAATGGGTACCAAAATTCTCACCACTTGTATTTGATGTAGGTGTGGGCTCTCATATGACGTGAGAGGGTTGGTGCCTTGGTGGTGGATGCATGAGCTTGATGGACACTACAATTGATGCACTGCTATCAAGGAAGTTTGGTGGGAGGACCACCATGTTTTGGAGACTTAGAGATTAGTGCATATGGTTTGGTAACTATCTCTATACTCCCATTTAGGTTACATGCTTTCACATAATATTTTAGCATATTTGATATTGTGCTTCATGTGATAAATAGTTGTTTAGATGTACCTTTCATTAAAACTTGTGTCTATATTTGTACAAGTAGTGAGCAACATTTGATTCTTATATGTTTGTACTTCATTGCTCATTTGTACTCATTACATGTACATGTATAACCTAGTTTTGATGATTTCCTCATTTACACTTATTTTGCCTATCTTTGTGCATGTTTTTTTCATGTATATGTTATATTTATCTAAAACTAATAAATATACATGTATACCCTTGAGTCACTTGCCTTCATGCAAATTACATTATGGACTCGTTTGTGTTTGGGATATGTATGTATATTGTTAATTTTTGATAGAACATACATATACCTTGAAGTTTGATTTTAATACATTTTTATGATTTTCATATTTTTTGGTAAAAGAAATTCATATTTATTTTGAGCTTTATTGATTATTTTCATGAATATGCTATCCACATAACCTTTGTACACTCATACTTCTTTGTTTACTCATGACCTTGCTTCATGAGCACATTTTTTAGCTTTATAAATTTCGAATGTCAACTCTTGTGTATTTAGTATGTTTTATGAGATATATATGATTTATTTTCATGTTTGAAGGATCTTTAACTAGTTTTTCAAAAATTACTTTAAATTAGTTACTTATTCTTCATTTGGTAGTGTTTTCAATCAACAAATATTTTCAAACTCTTATATTAAAAACCCCTACAACCTAAGGGCGGATGGTTGGGAGACCATTCCTTGTATGCTCTAAATTGAAAATCTATTTAAACATGTGCATGAATATGATGGATAGCTATGAGATATACATGATTTTAATGAATACTTTATCTTTGTATACTCATATGTACTTCTTATATATGTATGCTTCAAACTTCAAATAATATCAATTTCAATTTGTATTTTCATTTTCATACATATATATGCTTTTAATTGTGCTTGATTTACAATATCTTTACTTGTTTAAAGCACAAATTATGTTTATGCTAAGTTTGACTAATTTTAAATGTTAATTGGTATCTAAATGAGCTTATGCATTATTTTCAATTAGTATTTCAATTGATATCAAAACATATTTCATATTTTTACCCTTCAATTGGTATATAAAAATTTACAATGTTTCAATTTCAATTTGGTATCAAAAATCTACTATTGGTATCTTAAAATTTTGTTTATTTACAAGTGGTATCAACTTATAAGTTTGTCAACTTCAATTTGTTTCATTGGTATCAAAATTTATTTTTGTTGATTTGAGAAATTCAAAAATTTGTTTTAAAGTGATTTTAAAAATATTTTGATATGTATTGTCTATATGCAAGGGGAGCTTAACATCCCTTCTATATCTAGATTCATATTGAGTGTATCTTATATTGAGGAGCTTGACATCTCCTCTTTATGTGATACACGTGTGTAGAGGGAGCTTAACATCTCCACTTATACATTGTATATTATGCTTTATGTGAGTTAGGATTTTATCATCCATTCTTCATGTAATGCATGTAAGTAGGTGGAGCTAATTTCATGTCTCTCTCTTCATGAATGTGTATCGCATATATATCTTTATTGTTTGATTTGTTTTCACCCTTTTGTTGATGATTTGACAAAAAAGGGGAGAAGTATTTTGGAGTTTTATATATGCATGTTTATTTCATCTCCTTGTTTTATACAAAAAGGGGAGAAGGATTTTGAGAGTTTATATATGCATATAGGTCTATGCATATATGTTTTGTTTTTGACAAAAAGGGAGAGAAGAGTTTATGCATGTTTATCTCCTTGTTTATGCATATATATTTGTTTAGTTTTATGCACTTTATTAAATATCTATTTGTTTATTGTTATGCATGAGTCAAGGGGGAGCTTCTATAAAGCTTAACTTTAATCCATGCATATATAACTCCATGAGTTTTATCATCATCAAAAAGGGGGAGATTGTTGGTCCAAAGGCCCCTCACTCTAGTTTTGATGATGATTAACTCATGTAGTTATAGTACTAATGATCTTGTGTTTAATTAGTCTCAGATATTTGATCAAGATCTTAGTAGGTGTTTAGCTTCAACAAAGGATTTAAAGTCGAGTTTTGGAGCTAGCACGTATTGATTCAAGAGCTCGCGTATCAAGATCGCATCAAGTATTCAATAGGAGTCTAGCTCATTGGATCAAGGTTTGGACCAAGTCAAGAAGGAGAAGAAGATTTTCAAGAGAAGATTTTCAGAAGACTTGTGTCGAGTTTTGTAAGTGTTAAGATTTTATTTTTAGATAAAATGTAAAGGATAGATTAGTTGGTGGATTGCTCAAATTTATATTCACTCACACACAAGATTATATGTGTTTTCATAAAAGATTTTTTGTTTTAGAAATACCGGTCTGGTTTATAAGCTTCAAAATATACATGTATTTTATCAAAACTTATTTTAGAGCTTATTGTCAAAAACATAGATATTTCATCATATATGTGTAGTGGATCATACACACTAAGCTTCAAAAGTGTTTAAAATATCTTATTTTTGTATTTGGAGAAGTTTTAGAAAAATCGTTTTTCAATTTGGAGATAGTTTTTGGAAAATACAGATTTTGTTTAATCCAAAATTTTCATATCACAAAAAGAGTTCAAAATGTTTGTAATATATTTTGATTTTAATCAAATATGTTTGTATTTCAAAGTATATCAATGAACTTATTTTTGTAGAATTTATGAGAATTTATGGGATTTTATTGAAGGTAAAATGACCAAGTTTTAATCCCTGGAAAATTGTGACTGGCCTTCTGCCGGTCGACAGAAGTCGGTCGACCGGTTCGGTCGACTGATGTGCACAGACATGCACGACATGTTTGGTTGGAGGGCTGGTCGACCGACCCGGTCGACCGCCAGAGAGCTCTGCTCTCTGTATCGAGGCCTCGGTCGACTGGGCGGTCGACCGGCAGAGAGCTTCTGCTCTCTGTATCGAGGACTCGGTCGACCGAGCGGTCGACCAGCAGAGAGCTTCTGCTCTCTGTATCCAAGCCTTCGTCGACCGGGCGGTCGACCGATGCACAACGGTCGGAAATCTGACCGTTGGCGGTCGACCGGCCGGTCGACCGATAGCAAGGAATCCTGCTGAGTTGGACCCCAACGGCTATATTTTTGAGGCCTATAAACTGGGGCTGTTTTGGGTTGTTTAGCACAAGATTTTTGGAGAGTTTTCAAGCTAGTTTTTCCTACCACTCTAAATGTTTATCTCCACTTATTTAAGAGCTAAAAATTCCATATCAAAAGGAGAGTTTATCAAGAGTATTTTCAAAAGTGATTTCTTGAGTTTTTCACCACAAATTCTATCCAAGTTTTTCTCACACATACTTGAATTATCCATTGCTA